>MU866511.1:0-20698 GCA_033296915.1 Triangularia setosa | reverse complement strand
AAACATTTAATGTGGAGCTTCTACTTTGCATTTTTTGTAATAGCCGCAGTGTTAATTTTTATTGTTTTTTTTAATTTTGTAATTTTTAAAAAAAAAACCCCCCCCCCCCAACAAAATAAAAAAAAAAAAAAAAAAAAAAACCGCTGAGAATATGATAGATATGCTGCTGTATGTGACCAAAGAGAGCAGTTGCAACGGTGCCCAAGGATCGACTCATGGATCTCGTGTGGACCCACGACGGCATCTGCAATTGAGGAGATGCAGCAGCGGTGGCAGTTCAATCAATTGATGTCCCTCTGTCGGAGAATTTCAACGTCGAGGGGTGGGCGGTTCCTTTGTCATTGACAGAGTCAATCGCGGCTGTTTGCTTCTTGTCTTTGGCCAAAGACAATGTCCAAATGCAACGACGGGCTGTTTCATCCACTCAGTGGCTTCCAATTGCCCTTCTGTGCAGCACGACAGTGAGGTCGTTGATGGAGAATCCCCCCAGTGGAGCCATGACTCGGGCCTTCAGTGGTTCCCTGGCGCGCTAGCCAGCACACGACGGCTAACTCTGACTGGACGTCGTTGGGTGCAACATGCCGCGAATGTCTTTCCTCTCTCCACGGCCAACACATCACCTCCCTCCCCTCCTTGATGATTCATCTTTCTCTCTTTCAGATGCCCTCGCAATCAATACCCCTCCTTCCCATCTGCTACCGAGGGATTATTGTTCGCCCACGGGCTGCTGAGCCGCCCCCGCGAAAAGAAAGATGCACCCGCGGGACCAGAATGCGCCAGCAGGGCACAGCGAGACGTCGATAACAGATTGGATGACTGATCCCTTCACAGCCGGGCGCACTCACACCTCACCACTAGTCGACGCAGAGAACCTGTCGTGCACGTTTGCCGGAGAGCAGGCTTCTTCCAGTCTTCTCTCAGTCTTCCAATCCACTTGGGATTTCCATCGGCAATCAATCCATCCATCCATCCATCCATCCATCCCATCTGCAACCATGGCTTGGAAGTATCATGCATAACCATCGGCAGCCAAAACTCACGATGGTGTCTCGCAATTCAAGGAGTCAGGTCGTCGTCGTGAGGTGGCAGATCCCGTCACATCCTGGGCCGTTTCGTTTGCTTGGGGTGACGATGCCCAAAAACAGAATGAGCAGCCCGCTAATCGGGGAGAAGATCTCCCTTTCCAGCACACATTTAGTGTGCATCCCAGAGGGTTCCACAGCAGGGCCGTCAGATTCGTCACCAAGTAATTCAACTGTCCGGCGTCGGTGCGGCAGTGTTGGAAGAGAGGCCCCCCCCAGTCACTTACACTGTTGATCCTTGGTTCAAGTCGTCGCCACTGACACCCACTCACCAGGCTCACTCTGCCCATCGGTGTGGGTGACACAGGTGACACCCACTGTCTTGATTGTCGCTACCCATGCATGTCGAGCGGGCGTCCAAGCTTCTTCGAGGTACCTGGTATCAAGTACCTATCGTGGTATCCCCCACCACTCACCTCTCAATTCCCACCACCCTCTGCACCCACTTCGAATCGGGTCTGCATGTCCATGTCTACCTGATCATATTCTCTCTCTCCTCTCCAAGAAACTCCGTTTCGAAATCGACACTAGCTGACCCCAGACCTCTCGGCACCTTGTCGTTGCATGGCATATCCAGCAACGAAGCCTCGTGAGCAACTGCTGGATAAATATCATTTTGCTCGCTCCTCGTCTGCGCCAATCTTTTTCCTTCTGCAATCATTACATTGACTTACAAGACTTACAACACCCTTTTTATTTTTTTTTATTTTTATTTTTGGCTTGCTTGTAGTTGCAAGCTCCCATTCCTTTGACTCGTTCGAGTCTTCACTTCCAGTCGAGAGAGACAGAACATCCCCCCTTTGTCGCCGGCCGACCTTTCTCTTCACCCGGTCCGCCCTACCTCGCCTCACCTTGCGCGCTGAAAAGCGAGTATCATGAGCCAGGTCCAAAGATTAGAAGCATTGCTTCGACAGAAAGAGCACGAGAGACTAGAGATCATGAGCCAACTCAGCAGAGCCCGATGCTCCCGCTCTTCGGCCACAGCGGCCGCTCTCGACTATGAGTCTGTCGCCGGCAACTACCAGGTGGCCCCATCACGACCAGTTCTCGCCGACAATGGACGATCAAGAAGCAACACAATACCCCGCAGTGTGACGGCAGTCACCGGCACTGCTGCCGACAGTGTTGCTCTTCAGCTGGATCATGTCCAGTCACAGGTAAGGCCCTCCAAGCCAACGAAACTCCGAGACCCAACCCCCACTCTTTGCCCACGCTCACACAATGTGCAGGACCAGAGCCGTCCTATGAAGCGCTCCAAGACCACACACAATGCTGGTTCATCCTCTGGTACAGGCATGGCCCGGTCCAGCTCAAACCTGTCCATACAGCCAGGTGCCCGCAGCAGCAGTCAGTCTGGTCCCGGTTCAGCCATGCTTGAGCAGTATCCTGGCCAGGGTCAAATCCAACAGCAGCCCGTCAATGTCTTCTTCCAGTCACATGCCCAACTGCAGCCAATACCCACGGGAAGAGAAATGGACGTTGCCGACTTTCTCTCCATGCGCGACACGGGAGATCTTTTAACCTCCTCGCCCATTGCCATCCCTTCCTCCCGAATGCTGTCGCCACAAGAAGCCTCGCGGTATCCCGACTCTGGCATCCCGTCGGCTTGCGGGTCTCTGACCTCGGGCCCGTCTGTCGGAACCGCTCCCATGTCAAGATGCAACAGCAACCTGAACGACAACGCAGCTATCCTGTCCCAGCTTGAGATGGTTCGCATCCAGTCCCAACACTCGACAAATGGTCACGGCCGACATGAAAGCTTTGGTCCTGCCCATCCTCCCTATCATCAACCTTCGCTACTCGGAAAGAGGTCGGCTACGGACCTGCACATGGGAACCGGTCCTAGCGCCCCCTTTGTCGGTGCCTATGCTTCTTCGGCTCCCGCCGATTCCATGCTTCACCAACATCAGATGAAGAAGTCACTCTCCCAGTCGAGCACTCACTCAATCTCATCGGCGGCCATTCAGGAGCTCAATGCAGGCTACATGAACGATGACCTCAGCATGGAGCGCTCAGTCTCCAGGGACAGCACGAAGTCGAATCCTTCACTCAAGTTCCGCGCAAAAGAAGCTCTTGCCCGGCAGAACGTCAATGCCAAGTCTCGTCAACTGCAGCCCAAGCCAGAAGTCGTCAAGAAGGAACAACCAGCCCCGGCCGGCAACAAAAAGGACGGCAAGGCAGTCATCACCAAGACCAAGTACGAGCGTCCCAAGCATCCCAAGGTCCGATGCCACCAGTGCACCGAGAACCCCGAAGGGTTCCGAGGCGAACACGAGTTGCGTCGACATACTGAAGCCAAGCACAAGAGCATGGTCAAGAAGTGGATTTGTCAGGACCCGAGCCTATTCGGCATCCCGCACGCAGAGACGGCAGCCAAGCCCCTGTCTGACTGCAAGCAATGTTCTGCCTTTAAGCAGTATGGCGCTTACTACAATGCCGCCGCGCATCTGAGGCGCACTCACTTCAAGGTCAAGGCACGCAAGGGTGCTGGCTCCAAGAATGGTCCCAAGGGCGCCAACTCGGCAAACAAGGTTGAGGAGGAGAAGCGCGGCGGTAAAGGTGGCGGTGACTGGCCTCCCATGTCGGAGCTCAAGCTGTGGATGGTCGAGGTGACGGTGCCGATGGACCAAGACGGCGCTCTCGTTCCTGATGGAAGCGACTCAGTCGGCCAGGTAGAGCAAGAAGACATTGACAATGAACTTGGTGCGCAGGCATATGGAGTGACACCCAACCTTCTCGGAATGGACGCATACAGCAACATGGCCGTCTACGCCGGTTTAGGCGGGGGCTTCAGCCAGGATGCTTCGTCACAGGGTCTTCAAGAGGAGCTTGGGTCGCAACTTTCTGATCTGTACCCCCTCGACACTTCAGTCTTTGCCGCCTCTCTCCACGGCATCCCCATCCCGTCGGCCAGATTTGTGGATTATGTCTCCTCCCAAGGACACCAGCTTCAGCAAGGCATGCCGCCGTCTTCCATGATGAGCATCGACACCTCCAACTACACTTCGCCCGTTTCGTCGACGGCCACCATCACCCAGGCCGGCATGTTTGCCAATGACATGCTCCCACCGGCGATGATGCACACCCGTGATGATTTACACGACATGACGTTTGACCTTGCCTTTCCAGTTGGGGGGCAGTAAAACAGTGTCGGTTTGTCTTGTTCTTTTTGCGTTTTTTTTTTTTTTTTTTTTCGCCTTGCCGTACCGCGATAGAGAGGGTCTTGTTCTCTCATTTTTCTCCACCATTGCGCAACAATCCAACACAACAACTCCAAAAAAAAAAAAAAAAAAAAAAAAAAGAAGAAAAAAAAAAAAGAAAGAAAAAAAAAAAGAACAGACCATACACCGAAAAGAAAAAACCTCTTTCCTCACGGAAGAGTGGGTCTATGGCTCGCTTCTCTGTCTTGATCATGATCTTTCAAGCCGGGCGGACACTTCTTCATTTGTTGTTGCTGCTTTGGCGTTTTATTTGTCTTCTCACCACTTCATGACTGGACAGCCAGCCTCTAGGCTCATCCACCCCACCCGCCCTCCCGATTTGGGTTCACTCATTTCATCAGTTATGGGGATACGTTTTCGAGTCAGAGTAGCTTTATGGGATTTGTCAATGAGTCTCTTGGGCCCATATGGGGTGGAAGATACCCAGAGCCGAAGAAACAGACAGAGCCCGTGGGTGAAGAAGACTTGGAGATATGCTTGCAGTGCCCTCTGTCTGCATAACACACCAACGTTTAATTTCACTATCAACCTCGCGGTTTTTGGTACGGAGAAGAAAAATATGCTACGCCTTGGATGGCCGAGAGGTCGTACATGCAACCAGATTGTCAGCTTTTCTTTTTGCTACTTCTTTTTCATTTCGATGTACATGTTTACGTATACTTTGTTATTTCTCTCTCAACCTTTTTCTTATTTTGGGCATGGGAGTCTTGAGCATTTTCACGTTATTTGGGGCACTGCGACCTGGACCCAGACAGGCGTTTCAGTTTCTTCCTATTCTTCCTCGTAGCGTTCTAGCCTACATGTGGCACCAAAGGACTTTTTATGAGTTTAGTTTTTTTTTCTCAGTTCTTTTTTTCTTTTTCAAAAAATTTTTTCATTCACAACAACAACCAGATTGGAAAGTGTTTTTGTCTTTCGAGGAATGGATAATGGCGTTTACTGACCGGGATGGTCACTGGGATCACTTATGGCAGAGGACTTTGGAAATTGAGGCGACACAGAACACAGACTTTTGCAAAAGAGGCCGGCTGGAGACACAGGAAAACTGGGGGACAAAACGCAACAAGACAAAAAGGATGGGCTGGACCGATTCGATATGAACCAAGTAGGTCTAAAGTACAGAGACGAACATATATGTAATGTATTGTAATGGTTGTGGGGAAAGAGAAGCGGGGGGGCAAGGGCGCAAGGATATAATGTATATATATCTTTGGTGGCGACGAGAATGGAAATGGAAATTGTGGATGCCAACAACAAGACCGCCACTCTAGAGTGAACTTTTTATATCGAACCATGTATTGAACAACCGCTAAACTGCTTGTTTTGACTTTTTCAACCCGTTTTGCCTTGTGACCAGTGCCAGCTGCGTGTGTGGCATTTCCTTCCCATTGTCCCACCTTACCCTTCCAAGTTCCTGTGTCCCTTTTCGTATCCAGCGGGTTCCCATTCCCAAGCAACCCTTTGCCGATCCAGTCCCTGGCTTGTGATCACGCTACTGTACATACCAAACAAGACAAGAAGAATAAATAATAAAGAAAACAAACGCTGTTCAAACAACCCAACCCCAATCAACCATTAGCCCCTCCCTTCCAAAACGCCCATTTCCCATCAACAAAAAACCAAGAAAACACCACCAGCCCTACACCCACTCCCACCCGCCCCTAACCCGTCCCCTACCCCGCCCTCCAGCAACAGCAACAACCAGCAGCCCAAAAACCCCCTCCGACAAGTCCAAATCCCTCACCTCACACCCCGTGCACCGATCCACCACCTCCACCTCCACCTCCACCTTCTCCCCTTCCTCCCCCCCCTCCTCCCAAACCCTTATCCTCCTTCCACACAACACATTCCCATTCGAGTTCTCCGTGCCCGAGGCATCCAGCCCAGCATCAAATAATTCATGGCTAACCGCAACGACAGAGTCGTTATCCCCGCTTTGGTGGCCGCATGCGCCCAGCCCAAAGGATGGGTTGTAGTACGTCAGATCACCTTGCTGGACGCCCTTTCCGGCGTCGGACCAGGGGAGGGGAATTGATTGGGACTTGCGGTGGCGGTGTTGGAGGCCTAGGCCTAGGCCGAGGGCGAGGGCGAGGGTGAGAATGAGAGCGAGAAGGAGGAGGAGGAGGAGGAAGGCGCGGCGGGTGAGGTGGTTTAAGTAGCGTTTTTCGGGAGGGAAGTACCGGTCGAGGAGGGGGTGTTTGGGGGGAGGGGAGCCGCCGGTAGAGGTGCTGGTGGAGGGGGGGAGGGTTTCTTTTGATTCGACGGTGTTGGGGGCGGTATGGTGCGGGATTGCTGTTGTTGGGATTGTTAGGCTGGGGGGCGTAGAGGTGGCTGATGGTTTGTCATTAGGGAAAAGAGATTTGAGCTTTGCAAGAAAAGGGCTCTCGGGCTTGCGAGGGGGGTAGTTGGTGGGTATCTCCCATTCGGGGCTGTAGCGGATGCGTTCGATCTCGAGGGTGCTGTTTCTCGTGGGGGAGATTGGGTGGTCGGCCATGTTTTGGTGTCGGTTCACTTTCTAGTCTCTTGGCCAACTAAAAAAAGATTAAACGGTTGACCAGGAACCGGTATCAACGGATTGTGTGAAAGAGCAGAAGATGTCCCGATCAGCTTGACGAAGCGATACGAGAATGCAGAGAGGCAAGACGGTGGGGGCATTGTGTTTAATCGCAGCTGTTGTGCACAACTCGGGTGCAACGAGGACACAATAACAAGGGACAAGCGAGGGGGAAGGTGCATCCCGCGCATCTGCTTTTGAGTAACTCGACAAGAGAAAGAGGCAAAAATGACGACGGCAACCAAACCTTCTGTGGTCGTTTTCTTGGAACGGGCACTTACACGGGACCGGGACTGGCCTGTGACGTTGAGTTTAGCCTGTGCCAAGCTTCGTGGGGGGGTGGTTGACGCTATGCCCTTTTTGGGGGTGTTTCATGTTTGGGAGGGTGAGCCAGTTCATCTGGTGTCCTGACAGCTCATCCAGGTCTCATCAGATACAGCACTCGAGGAAGGCAAGAGAGGCTGTCTCTCTCCGTCCCCGAGTCTAGTGGCCCTGACAGCTTCGTCGGCAGCCCTCACCCTGTCCCACTGCAGCCTCCCGAACCACGCGTCGCTGTCCTCGCCCGTCACACCACCGGTCTGGCCAGTAAAAACGAGATCAACCGCCTCGAGCGCCAGTCCTCCCGTCTCGGGGTAAAACAGCCAGACAACAATGCCATTGACCAGGTTGAACCCCGCCCACACCAGATAAAACGTCCACCCCATTGTTGAGATGCCAACCGGTGTCACCTCAACCACGATCCAGTTCCCGATAAAATCGGCCGCCGCCGCCAACGCCGACCCTTTGGCCCTGATGCTGAGCGGCAGGATTTCCGGAGGGTAGATCCACACGCACGCCATCCACCCCCAGGTGAAGCACCCTTCCAACAAAAACAGACAAACCACGGCCATGATCGCTCCCAGATGCGAATCCGCCGCTGTCGCCAGCCCTTCCCCTATCAACACAGCTCCCATCCCAAACGCCATGCTAACCAACAGCTTCCTCCTGCCCACTCTGTCGATGGTATACCACGTAACAAACGAAGCCAACACATACCACATCTGTGTGAACCCCCCCAACAACAACGCCTTCTCCTCGCTCATCCCCAACCCCGTCTTGTAAAGCGTCGGCGCATAATAAGTAACAATATTAATCCCCGTCATCTGCTGCATAAACTGTATCCCCACCGCCAGATAAAACCTCTTGTCGGTTTTCAGCCCATCATCCCTCACCAAATCTCTCCACCCCCCTTCTGCTTTCGACTCTCGGGCAATAGCCTCTACAATTCCCCCCAACTCCTCCTCCACATCCTCCTCCTCTCCTCTCAACCGTTGCAACACCTCCCTCCCCTTTTCCAGACTGTCTGGAAACCTCCTCAGCAACCACCTCGGCGTCTCCTCCAACCAAGCCCCCAACCCTAATATATACCCCGCAAACACCACCTGCAACCCCAACGGCACCCGCCACTGCTTTTGTCCCGGAGCAAAATAAAACCCGTAGTTCACCCAGTACGCCCCCGCGAGTCCAACCAGCATGGTGGTCAGCTGGCAGCAAACCATCCACCCCCTCTGTTTTCCTCGCGATATCTCCGCCTGGTAAACAGGACAGACGCTGCAGACTAGTCCGATTCCTATTCCAACCACCACCCTCCCTATGCCAAACTGGATCCTATCTTGCGACAGTGCCATAGCCAACCCAGCGATGCCTACCAGTGCCGCGCCGAAAAGGAGGGTTTTCTTCCTGCCGAGATCGTCAGAGCACAAGGCGGCGAGGAGGGCCCCCAAGACGGCGCCGAGGTCGTAGAGGGCGGTGAGGGTGCCGAGGATCAAAGGGGACGGATAACCCATCGTTGCGAGGAAGGAAGGGGAGAGGATGATGCCTGACAAGACGCCCTGGTCGTAGCCGAACAAGAGGAAGCCGGCGGAGCAGGCCGAGGTGGTGAGGGGGAGGAGCCATTTGCCATGGGGTGGTGGTGTTGTTGACATTTTTTTTTCTTGGGGGGGGGGGATGAAATATGGGATGAGCGCTGGGATTACAGTCGGGATAAAAGCTCAGATGGAAAATATATGGAAAGCTGGGATAGAGCTCTGATCAAGCTTGATGAGATGCGGGGGATGAAAGGGGTCGCTGGTTGGATGTCAGACGGGGTTAGGGTTCACAATGGACAAAAGGACGGTTCAACTGATATTGGAATGAATGTGGGAATGTGGAAACCAAAAATAATGCCATTGCTATGTTGCCATGAGTGTCTCTTTTCCATCCCAATGGATATATATAGATATGCTCCACCCTTTAATCCTTCTAATGCCAGCATTATTAAGCGAGTATGCGATACAAACGGCCAACTCCCAGCAGCAGACCTGCCTACCCAACCAACCATACATACAAAACATACCAATGTACATCATTCATTAGCCCAAACCGGCCCCCTTCCTATATCCTACCGCCATCCAGCACCTCCCTTCCTAGTATTTCAACCTCCCCCGTCTCCCCTGTCCGTCTTCTTTCCACCACCCATCGTTTCCCGTCATCCCCGTCTGCCATGGTGTAAGAGATACTGTCCGCCGACCCCTTGTGCCGGTGTCCCATAACCGGCCGTTTATTCCCATTGTCACCAGCCGTATACCCCTCCGTTCCGGTACTTGTACTCGCGCCTGTCTCTGAGGGCTCCTTCTTCTCCTTGGTGTGTGTATTAATCCCCTCGACAACCGGCAATGCCGGCGCCAGCCCCTTGACAGTAATCGTCTTCTCCTCCTCGCCCCATTTCCCATCTTCCCCCTCCTCCTCCTCCTCCTCCTCCTCCTCCTCCTCCTCCTCCTCCCTATCCTCCAACACCGGCGAGCAAGCAAATGCACTGCCGCTCCCAGGCGGGACACCCGGACTAGGCACCAACACCGGCAACTGCACCCCCGGCGGTGGAGCAAACATGCCCATTCCCATTCCCATTCCCATGCCCATCATGCCCATCTGGTTCATGTCCATACCGCCAATCCCTGCCGGCCGCTGAGGCAAAGGCGACACCACCACCCCATTAACCCCATTAGCCCCTTGATTATTACCAAAGGCGCCGGTCGGGAACGCAGCCATTTGCGGCACCGGACTTGCTGTCCCCGATCCGTCTCCCCCCCCTATCCCAGCATCGGAGTTGCTCCACAGCGAAAAGGCGCTCCCCTTTCTAACATGGCCGCCTATTGATCCTGCGTGCAGATGCCCACCAAACGGCGATTCCGACGGTCCCCTTTCCGACTTTGGACTTCCCTCCCTCGAACTGACTTGCGACCCTCCGCCGCCAGCACCAAAGGCCCGGTTTCGGGCTTTCATGTATGCCGCCACACTCAGCCCGCTCTCATCATCTCCCAGCAATGCCAGCTGCGCCAGCCCCGGACTGTTGATCGCAAGTGAGTTCCGGCCCGTGTCGCTCCCTATCGCCGGCGGGAGGGTCAAAGACATGATCGAGTTACGATTCGAGTACTCCGATCGCTCCGTGATGGGAGTCAGATTGGGCTCTCTGCAAACGATACGACCGCTCTTGCTGCGACCCAGGCCCCCTGCTGGGCCAAAATACCCGCCGTTGGCGTACGAAAACAGATTCTCGGCACTGAGGGCGGCGCTCTGGCCGTTGGGGCTGTTGCCATTATTGTTGTTACCGTGATGCCCGGAGCCGGCTTGCGGAATAGGGGCAGAGTAGAACCCAAACTCTTGACCATACCACCCGTCAGAGTCGTTGGCGAGAGCCTCGGCGTTGGCTTCGGCGATGATGGCATCGTCATCAAAGTCATAGTCATCTTGGTAACTGCCCCCGTAATCGTCGTAGTCCCTTTCATAGTCGTCAAAGTTGACTTCCTTTTCGTAGTCGTCAAAGTTGACTTCTTTCTCACAGTCGTCGAGGGCCGAGTCGAGATTGTTGGCCGACTTGGAGGAGTCAGTTGGGGAGGTAACAGTCAGTTCAGCTGGGGGCGTTGGTGAAGAATTCCGGCGGAATTTCCCTGACGCCGCAGCCTTCTGGGCGGCTTCGGCAAGGGCGGCCTGGTATGCCAGGTCCTGCGCCGGGAAGGGCAGCATTTCTGGTGGCTGAGGAGCCGGCTGGAAAGCGGATATTGGGTCGGCGGGTGCCTGTTCTTCAGGCTCAGAAACCCGCTGTTGGGCCACGGCACTGACAGACGTGTGGCCGGTTGATGCCGCGGCGCCTGAAACCCCTGAAAGATCCAAAGTCATGTCAGAGGTGCGGTTGGAAGTCTGAAGCTGTGCAGCACGCATGGCCTCCTGGGCCTGCGCAAAGGCACCAGGTATTGGACGCCCGTATCGATCTGTGTCATTATTGTCAAAGATGGACTCGTCAATGACAAACCCGTCGCCGGTGAAGTCCAGCTCATCAGCCAGCCCATCGTCAAAATAAATGTCATCAGTGTCGAGCCTCTTTGGCGGCGGTGCTTGGTTGGTTGGGATCGCTCGTGGTTCAGACATAGGTTCAGGGACAGGTTCAGGCTCAGGCTCGGCTTCTGGGGCAGATTCTGGAATAGGCACAGAAGCCGACTCAACAACCGACAGGCTGGTGGGCCGATAGACTGGCTGGTCAACCACTCGTCCGGCTTCATCCACTGGATGAATGTTTAGCCCGTCCATGGCCTCCTCCAACTTTGGCAAGGTCGAAGGGTCCGGAAAAGCGGGCGTCAACAGGCCAGGGGTCGTGTCCTTGGTCATGGCGTAACCAATAACCGTTCCATCAGAATCTCGTGGAGTCGGCAGCAGCATTCCCCCAGGGCTATGTGGGCTAGCGACTGCCGAGGCCGGGTTCGAGCGTTGAAACACAAATCCAGCAAAGTTCTCCTGGTCATTGTCCGGATCGGCGGCAGCTTCAGGGTCCTCTTCTTCGATGTCGTAATCCATACTCACACACGGTATATCCTCCTCAAACCCGTCGTCCTCCATCATGGCGTCATAGTCAAAATCCTCGTCAAAGTCATCAAAACGGGAGTCTCGCTGACCCAGCCCTACATCGTCAGCAGGCCTTTTCTCTTGTTCGCGTAATCGATGGCGCTCCTCCAAAAGCTTTTCCTGCTTGGCTGCTCCAATCATATCAAAACTGAATCTCGACGAGGTGCTCTTCATGTGTTTTGGAATGGCAGACCGCACGGAACTCTTCATGGACAGCTTGGAAATGGAAAATGAGCGAGAGACGGTAGTCCTAACTGACGCCTTTGAGTCCAACTGGGCCCCGGCACCGATTGTGGTTGCCGCCGATGTGGCAGACGACGAAGTCCGGACAGACATGGCAGGCTGCTCATCTTTGGGCGGCACTGGTGGCACTGCCTCTTGAGAAGCTGGTTCGCGTGTCCAGTCCCCGCCAGCGCTGCGTATGGGTTCTGTAGAGGTCTTCTCTCGGAGCCTGTGGCCGATATCGCCAGGATCTGTCCGCGCACCTGGCGTGTCCACCAACCCAGACGGTTCTGCTTGGGAAGCTGAGCTGGAAGCACCTTCAGTGCTGGGGGTTACTCTTTTTGGCCGTGGTGCACTGAAATCGTGGATTCTGGTGCCTCTGATACTCACGTCTGCCGTTGGTGCTTTGGCTACCGGTTGTGGTTCTGGCGGCTGATGGCCTGTTTTCCTCCTCAGCAACAAGGATGACATGGAATTTCGTAGGAATGGCAGGCTCTTCCTCCCCTTGGGAGCAGGTTCCGGGGGCGTCCCCAACGGTTGTGTCAGAGCGGTGTCACTCGACCCGCGGGCCCCTGACGGTCGAGCAGAGGATCCTCCCGGGCCCGGTTGAAGATCAGTAGGCGCGATAAATGAGGACGACTTGGAAGACTTGGATGGCTTGACGGCTGTCAGAGCTGGTCGAGCAGCTAGACCGGTATTGATAGGAGGTGGCGGGGCCTTCGTTCTCGAGAAGCGTTTTTCTGGCAGCGACGTGGCCATGGACGTCTGAGAATCCAACCCAGACGACTCCTGCATGGTCCTCCTGTACTGGTGCAGGGCTACTCCGCCCATGAAGCCGGTGCTGTTTCCATCGAAAGCTGAGCGAGCGGCGGGCGACTGGGAGCTGTCGGTGGGAGTGCGACCGAGGTCGGCGTCGGCGGAGGATACTCGTGCAAGCGGCTGTAGATTGGAGATGTCTTGAACGGCTTGAGGGTGGTCATGGTGGGCAGCGGCTTCCCATGTCGCAATCTGGTCCGGGGTGGGCGAGGAGGGGTTGGACGGCGCTCGTCGGTGGAATCGAAGGTGTGACAACATTTTTATTTTATTTCGACAAGACACAATAGACCTGGCCTTGGGTGTTCAAAGCTCGGGATGCCAGTGGCAAAGGAGGCGGGGTCTAAAACATTGAATCGCGACAGCGTAACGCGATCCCCAGCTCGGGTCGCGGGCGATGGAATGGAGGGGTATCGTTGGTGGCGCACGGATTACGGTATTCGGACAGGTATTTGAGGCTGGGCCAGGTATAGTGCACATTCAACACATGGGAGACTGGAGAAGCAAATGACAAGAGAATTGAAGAGCAAGACAAGGGAAGCTGAAGAATGGACGATCGAAGCGTTGAAGATGGGGTTGATGCGACAGAACAAATTCATGGAATCCTTGGCGGCCCACTCTAGTAACGGCGTCAGCGGGTCAGTGCGTCTAAGAACGTGGGTTGGCGGGGGGGACCTTGACCTCCATCATCATTTTCAATGTCCACTGTTAACTATAAAAAGATTTATTGTCCTGAAAACATTCATAACTCTCTTTATATCATTCATTTCCACAGCTAGGTGTCGTCTTGGCCTATGGTCACTGCATACTACACCAAGGCCAGTCCATCGTGAGCTTCCTTAGCAACCAACCTCCTGGATAAAGCCAGCAGTTCATCCCAAGATCTAAAAGACCGGGACATCCCTCTAATCTCAACTGCCTTAGCTTTTTTTTCTCGGCTTTCTCTAGACTTCATCCGAGCTTTGGTAAACAAGCGTGTAGCCCAGTAAGGTTTTACCCCCATTTTCCATCCAAACTACGATAAATGTAACGTGGTGTATGAACAAAAGCGCCACACTCCCTGCACCCGCACTGCAAAAACAAGAACGATTCCACCAAAACAGCTCAAAACAAATAAAATTACTCGGAATTATCTTCCTCAGACGTTTGTATAACTATCTGACATGTGCGCGCATTATGACCAGGCTCGCCGCAGTTGCCACAACGTCGCACACGCGTTTCGGTCCTCGGCTTCCAACCACTTGCTTAGTGCTTCATTTGCTGCTCAGAGACTCTGGCTCTCTACCTTCAATAACGCCAACTGATGCATTATCCTGGACGTCCCTTTCGCAAGGACGTCAACTGCCTTTAAAATCTCAGTTGGAGAGCTATTCTGATGCTGTGCAATCCGAGACTTGATGAGATTAGATTGTGAAGAGGCTTCAGTTGGGTTGTTTGGCGTTTTAGAGACCCAGGTGTGGGCACTGCCAGGCCGAGAGTTCGAGGGCGTTGGCGTTTAAGCCGGATATCGAGTTGTGAAATCACTTTTTCGGAGTCGAAAGGAACAATTCCAGCACCTCTGAAGCCTCCTTGAATGTTGTCACACGTTATCGCTGCTTGGTGGGCTGCGAAAAACGCAGGAAAGAACTCCTCTTTGGTGATATGGGTTATACACTCCCGCATCGTCTCCTCAATCTGCTTGCCGTATGCCGTTTTCAGTGGGCTAAAGCACCCGATATCGAGTGGCTGGAGGATGAGATGAGTGGGAAGGCATGCAGAGAGTAATAATATTGTTCTCCTTGCAGCAGATTTCGAAGTCAGTTGAGTGGTGGCTTTCGTGGCCGTCGAGGATAAGAAGGCGATAGGCTCCGGTTGTTCGAGCCTTGGTATGCTTGTCGAAGTGCTGAATCCATTCTAGACCTCTCTCGTTGGTAGTTCACCCACTTTCAGATGTCGCAATAACCCAATCTTTGGGAAATGAACTGTTCTCGTACCAAGAGGAGAGGTGATATTTCCCCTTGATAATGGTGAATGATGGGATCGCCCGGCCAGTCGCGTTGATGCCCAAAATCACAGTTACCCATTTCCAATTACCAGGCTGCTTCGATTTGGCCCTGCCATGTCGTTCGGAACTTGTAACAACCATTGCAATTGAGATACTGCCCATCATAAACCCCGTCTCATCAAAGTTGTAGATATCCACCTCCAGAATACCATACTTCGCAATTGTGTTCCGTACAAGTGTAAAACAGCCGCTAATAACCTCTGAATCTTCGCATAGGGCCCTTTGGTAGTCGTACTTCCGATTAAAACGCGTAGCGAGTTCTGGTTGCCGTTTAACAAAGTTGTGCGCCCAGAGCGCGCCGACGTGTCCCGCACCACGTTCGGCTAGCAATCGGTTGGCCGTATCTTCCACACCAGACAAGCGAGGAGGAAATCCTTTGAAATTGGGGTCGATAATATTATTGTTATTGTTCCTACACCATTCTACCCTTTCTTTTTAAAGAGTGCGCCGGACCTTCTGTTGCTATTTACATAGGAAAACCGTGCCATGTAGGCCGGGTGAAAAACCTATATCGGAAAGTATAAGGCAAGATAAAGTTTTAAAAGCTTCCAGAGAGTTGCAAGACAAGAGAAAAGTCTTGTGTAAGGCCTTGAAGTCTGATCGACTTCGACTTTGGTTTCAGCCGCTTTTTCTTCCTATTCTTCCTGTTCCTCCTCTTCCTCTTCCTCCTCTTCCTCTTCCTCTTCCTCCTCTTCCTCTTCCTCTTCCTCCTCTTCCTCTTCCTCCTCTTCCTCTTCCTCCTCATCTACTCCCTCTTCAGGCTTTTCCAATTCTAGTTTTCTCGCTAGACCGTACTCCAGTAAACGGCCTGAATCCATAAGCCAGCCCAAGACCTTTCTCAGTAGCCGTTGGTTCCGAGATCTACCCTGAAGTATAAGGCTAAGATCCCGATGGGTGCGGATGATATTTCTTGGCCAGGTTCTAGGTCTCGGTGGTGTTGGACACCATATAACCAGATGTTCGACCGTCTCCCGTCCTTCTCCGCAGCTACAATAGGGTGTGGGTATCCCTGGGACTTTTTGTTTGAACAGGAAGTCCCGTAGACCTATAACTCCGGTACGGGCCTGCACTAATAGGGAGCTTTGGGCTTTGATAAGCTTGCTGTGTTTCTTTAGCACTTGATCAGTGAATAGAAGGTTCGGTGGTACGTCGTTTGCCATCCTTGGTATCCGGCCCTCAGTTTGCTTTTCCATCGGGCTTCCCACGTTCGATATAGTGCTTCCATCGCTTCCTCTGCTTCTTTTACTTCCCTTGCTCCCCTTGCCAAGGGCTTCCTCGAAGACAACGGCCTGCCCGGACCCCTTCTTGCCTTTGGTTTTTGGCTGACCCACTAGCCGATAGTTGCAGCAGCTCTTTCGATAGCCGTAGGTTCTTGTGGATGCAGAGGTTTCCGGCCTGGCCTGCGTCTCTGAAACCGGTTGTACATCATATTGCAAGACTCCTGTATCAGCGATCCTGGTGGCTGTTTTGGTGAATCTGCGCCTCGCCCAGTGAGTGCATAAGCACGGATTTTGTAGCCGATTTTCGAAGTCTGCCAGTTTTTTGTTGAGGTATGGGTCCAGTGGTGGCACCTAGGTTTCGGCTTCGAGGTTTCTAATCGATGTGGCTTTACATGCTCCTGATATTATCCTGAGGTTCTTTGACTGAGCTTTTGCCAATCTCCTCGCTGGGCCCTGTGACTGGCCTTTTGTTGTGATGGGCTGGTGGTAATTGCTAGCTCCGTATGCGATAGCGCTTGGAATACACTTGATGTAGACCTCCCTGGCTCTAATCAGGCCTGGCCCCAGCTTTTAGCAGCAATCTTGGATAAGGCAAAGTCCTGGGTCTTCAGGTTTTCCAATACTTTGGTTTCGTGGGCTCTCCAGTTGAGTCTCCAGTCAAGCCATACCTAGGAATCGGGCATGAGGCTTCGGTTTAACCTCTGTACTACCTTGTCCTTCGCCATAGCCGGTTTGTTGTGTTAGCTGCAGTGCTTCCATCCATTGTGTGCGGCCTTTGTTAAAGTGGATTAATTCGCTTTTATTAGGGGTCGATAATATACTGAATAATAATAGACTCTTCTAGAGTAGTCAGTTTCTGTGAGTTGGCTGAAATAGCGCGTCGTGATGGCGGACCCTGCTTGCGGCGACCCAGCTTCCGATAGTCGACAGAATAGATCTTTGCTGCGGCTCTTAGGCTTAGTTTCGGATCGTTCTGCATTGCTTTGAAGGCCAAGATTATGCTACTTTCATCGTTTTTTTGAGGCATGTTCGGTTGTAGAGAAGGAGGATGAAGGGAGATGTTGCGTGTGGATCAATTGCATGGCGCTTTCGCTTATAAATCACGTTATATAACTTGTACAAACTAAGTATACAATAGTAGACGTTCAAAGGTTTACGTAGATGTTACAAACTTGTTCGCTCAATATGCAAGACTTTGCTGAGCTGATACCGGCTTGAGATGGGGGTCGGAAAACGCATATTCCAAAGTTAGGACTGGCTCTTGGACAGGTGGAGCAGCTTGTAAGCTGGACAATGAACATTCAGTCAATGTCGGGTTCACCAAACCACTTACAACAGGAAATTTGGCTAGGTCGCTTAGGGTCTAAGGGGGAGAGCCAGGGAGTAAGACCTCTACAACAAACCTAGGTCGACGCCAGACGCCGGCGCCACAGGTCGTGGAAGAGCAACCAACTAGTGATATACCACGGTGTCAAAGTTGAGCGAGAGGCCATCAGAGAAATTGAGAAGGCATGGGAAATCATTCTGGCAAAGGTGTAGGGTGTGTGTCACCATTTTGATAAGTGTTGGGGGCCATGGTGCGTGCCAACCCACACAAGCGCTGCACGTTCTCTCCCATATCAGCCCCCGGACTCGTCCGATGGCATAGAGACAGGTCATGGCACATTTGAAGCACATTGGCGGCGTTGAATTTATCAGCAAGGAGACACTTCCAACAATCACTCACCGAACGACCAGACTTTCCACGGTACGTCTTGTGATAGTAATATACTACCTATCTGCTTACCTAAGGTATCCATGGCGTATCCCCTCACAAAAGCCACCATGATTTCCGTCCTACTGCGCTGTCCGGCTAAGACATTGACAAACTCAAACATGTACCTCAGTAAGACCCTCCTCCTGCTCCTCGGGGCGTTCTCCAGTTCCATCGCTCACCCATCGCCTGGAAACTCCCACTCGAACTCTAAAGCCACCAATTATTCCGCTACCCCACCACCAATCCCGTCTTCCTCAAAATCATCCTCCTCCCCCCGACGGCCGTCTTCTCCTGAGCTCCTTCGCCAAGATCTGCGTCTTCACCTTTGCCCCCTTTCCCCCCAACTCATCCGCTGGGAAAAGGTCATCCCGGTGTACGACACCGAGTTCCTCAACGGGCTGCTGTCAGTACCCACAGACAAGAACATCCTCTTATCAGCCGGCTCCATCCGCGGTAGAGTTTTGCGAATCAACCTCAATACCGGGAACGTCAGCACAGTGCTGGAAAATTCTTTGCTGGCCCTGGGGGGACAGCTTTCCCTTGAGCACCAACAGGTTAGCTTCTAGAGCGGGGACAGAATACGGGGATGATGGGTACCTCTATTGTACCGTGTCTGGTCAGGGGTATTTTGGCCGGGCGAAGATGGCCGAGGAGGGGTTTGTGCCTGAGGGCGGCAAGGTTGAAGTGTTGGCGAGGACTATGGGTGAGGTGGTGAGGAGCTGTTTGTCACTACGGCGGGCCTCTTGTCGGGTGATCAATCGAACACGCGGTATGGCGGGCAGGCTGTGAGGGTTGATATTTTAAGAAGGGCTAGCATATTGATTAAGGAGGCGTCTAAAATAGATAGCCAGACTCTCATTTCGAGAGAAATCCAATGCTGTTTCTGGAAGACATACTGCCAAAATCTGAGGAACATTTCTTCCTCATTTCTACATTTACACCAAGTGTCACGAACATGGAAAGGCGCAAGGGTGGCACGGACCAAACAAGAGATAAGGGATTGCGATAAGGATCTAGGATTTGAGACGTATATCCAGGAAGGATCTAGGATTTGGGAGATAGATCCAGGAAAATAGGGATTCTTGTTAGATAACACGATGCACTCTATGAGGGTCCATATTATGGGGGTTGCAACTGTGTGTTTATATTGCTTGTTCTTCTCTCTGTTCCTGCTCTCTTTTATAGACCTTTCTGCAGGATTCATTCTACCACATGGCCACCGCCAACTGAAGGATGAACTTCTTGCTAGTATAATCCCTTTCTTTCTGACAATTCTATATATACGGAGGAACTGGCCAGTGTAGATAGTTCCGCAGTATGCAATTCACATCGTGAGTCTTAGTACCAAGCACTTACGAGAGACAATTGGTGATCTTTGTTGTGTACCTTTTGGCTACACCGAACCGTTATTCAGAAGCAGGCTTCAACCCAGTATTCCTTTCAGAGGTTTTGATCAGGGGTTCGTCACATTGCCTCTCCAGACTCATCGACTTCTTATACGTTTGATAAGACGGCGACACTTGCTGCGCAGTAACGAAGAGCCCACACCCAAAAGAGCCACCAGGGGAATACTAGCAAGATATTGAACGACTAATTATATCCCTACGATAGTTGAACACCTCAATAAAAGAGTGCAGGACCTTGTTTTAACACTAACCCACTAGTTCGAGATCTCTGTGCCAAGCTAACCGGACCGCATGACAACGCCACGCCTACTTCGAACCACTGCTGAGGTCATTGCCATTGCCACACCATGATATGGCCACCTACACGGGAAGATATGCGTCATCTTTTGATGTCGAATTGAATATGCAAAGAATTATTTGGTCTATAAATATACTCCGCCCCCCACACCCCTTGGTGGTAACCAAGAAAAAAGAAATATAGGAGAGAGAGAAGATGAAGATCAAAATGTCAAACATCTCGAGAGAATGAAAACATTACGACACGTCCTGAGTAACAGCCAATAGCCATTTTGCACCCTTGCACGGCAGAAGCGCATGCATGATATTCCAGTGGCAACCATAACACGTTCTTGTTATTGCAGGTAATCCAGCGCCCGTCTTGTCCTAAACCATACGCATAACACACCGGGTTACCCGGCTGATTTGGACTTTCCACCATGGTGGCCGTGGCCGTGGCTATTTGGAAACGCCCGATATTCGCATTAATGTAAGTGCTGGCATGGTCGAACGATAGATGGGTAGTAGGTAAACCAACATTTATCGTCTGGATACAGGTTCCTGATGCCGCATCCCAGAGCTTGATGGTCTTGTCGGCTGAGCCCGATGCGACGCGCTGGCCGTCCGGCGAGAACGCGACCGACCAGACCCCGTTGCGATGGCCCTCTAACGTCTGTGTGCAGGTTCCCGATGCCGCATCCCAGATCTTGATGGTCTTGTCGTCTGAGCCCGATGCGACGCGCTGGCCGTCCGGCGAGAACGCGACCGACAGGACCCAGGAGCGATGGCCCTCTAACGTCTGTGTGCAGGTATTCCATTGCATTTCTACAACTGGTCCGGTACGAAGCCATCCAGGCTTTTCTTCCTTAAAAACTTTCTTTACCAAGCTGCCAGTTGGTGCAAATACAAGGGCTGATGCATATGCTTGAAGAGGGGCTTGCTCTATTATCTTCCCGTAGGATAGAGCAAACCGGTGTGCATCGTGAATAAAGCTTGCTAACTGTCCCCGATTACCGCGTCCCTATGCTGCTGTTAGACCAGCTTAAAGCATGTAGTGGTCTCATACTTACCAATACACTCTGTAACTGTCCTATCGCCTTGATGCCCTCTGATAAAGCTCGGAGTAGACTAAGAGCTTCAAGCCAGTAAAGATACTTCGTTGTAAGGAATTTGTGGACATCCCCATCATC
>MU866510.1:0-20719 GCA_033296915.1 Triangularia setosa | reverse complement strand
GGGCGTGCTTAATTATCCATACGCCGAAGATCCCAGCGAAGATGATTGTCGAGAGCTCGAGAAAGCCCATGCGACGAGTTTTTTTGCCAGAAGTAGTGCAGACAAGTCAACATGGCCCCAGCGTTGCAGACACGGGACGGTCTGAAAACCGGGTTGTCATCGTGGTTCAGGTTAATTACTGACCCGGACCTTGTTCATAGTTGACAAGTCTATACATGACACTTGGACCTGGCAGATGGTACCTAGGTGAGATCTCAAAAGATCGAATCTAGATAAAGACAGGGCTGGTAAACATTACACTGCAATATCCCTGGCATGCTGCGGGTCAGCAGATACCATTCCCGGCTTAGAAGAACTTGACACTGCACCGCCCAACGTACCCAGTCTTGAACGCATTATCCAGTCCCAAAAACGCTATTCAGTCTCAAAAAACACTCCGCTCACGAGATAGCCACCCATTACAGATATCACATACAACATCTACAAGCTCACATCTGTACTCACCCAACCTGATCATACTCTCACCATGAAACAAAAAAAAACATGATGTATGAATAATCCAAAACCCGAACGGCCCAGCCCGCCCATGTAATAAAAACACCCACAACGAGTCCCTAGCAATACCACAGCACAAAAGATGGACCAGCTATTTCGAACGACAGCTCTAAATGACACATGGTTCACCTCTTCTGCCCAGGGATGATGCCAATCAGTAGCGATGCCAAAAAAGTAAGTTATTCAGTCAAACATTCACAGATGCCAAGCTCTTGCGAGCCTAATCCCAAGCTATAAATTACACACAAACATCAGTCACCAAAGGTGGGTGTGTGTGTAAGGTAGGAAAAAGATTCAATAAATCCGTGCTCTGTATTTATACCCTGTATGCTGCTATGAGAAAGGAAAACGACTGTGTTACTCCCAAGATTGTCATATACACTGACTATTCTCACCATTCCCACCATACCCTATCATTGATTGGCCTGGTATCCCATCGTTGTAGTCTAGAGCTCTCCCATCCATGTCATAATCAAAGCCAAACAAAACCCCATATCCCCTATACATCCCCCCAACCTAACCCCGCCCAAACTCCGTCCCAAAAACAAAAAGAACGCCCGCCGTCTCCCCCTATGCCAAACAAATCACAACCGAACAGCAGCCCCAATCCCCCGTCCCCAATACCAAACCCTCTCCCTCCACCTCCCCAACCTGACCCCCACCACCGCTCTTGCATCCAACTTCATCCTCCCCCCGAGCGCCTCCTCCACTTTATCATACCCCACCGAGTCCAAATCCCAAGCAACCGGCAACCTGGGCGTCTTTGATTCTCCGGGGGCCACCGCAAACGGAAGCTCATACTCAATCGTCCCAATCACTTCCGTATGGTTATACAGCGCCGTGGCATTGACATACTCAATGTACAACATGTTCCTCTTCAGCGGGCTCACCAGCGTGAACTGCGCTGTTGATGACCACAGGTGAAACGTCGCGTCCCTGATAAAATGCGTTTTCTCGTCTTCATCCTTGCCTGGGAGACGGAGTTTGGGGGCGGAGAGGGTAAAGTTCAACCGGGAGAGGGATTGGCCCCAAGACGGGTGGGAGGGAATGGTGCCGACATGTGTGCGGATCGTGATGGTGGTGTTATACCCAGATAAATACTGCGAGATGAGCTCCCGGCCGACTTTGGAACCGTTCTTCTTGCCTCCGAGGGTGGGATTCCACTTGGCAAAGACGGGGAGATTGGTATTGTTACCAATGACAATGTCAAGGTTCTCTGCCTGGGCTTCTCCGAGCGTGGTGCCATTCTTTTCAAAATGGATACTGATAAATGGAACATGTGCCGAATAGGGCGTAGGATTGGTGATGTTGACCAGAGCACGGAGTGAAATCGAGTCAGAGGTCGTGTCTAGGATTTCGATGTTGCCAACTTTGGGTTCTGCAAGGCCAGGAAGGTTTTTCCCAAGAGCTATTGACCAAGGAGAATGTCAGTGATGTTGTCCAAAGAGGTCGATACGTCTGCCAGCGCGGAATGGAATCATGAATGACCAAGGCGACTAACAGTGAGCGGTGATCAAAGTAGATACGGACGTTTAACTGGGATTTTGCCCTCGGCGGGAACCCCCTTCACAACGAGGTCGCCGAGAACTGTCTGCACCTGGACATCCACGAGGGCGGCGATGTCCAACTCGACGCCTCTTCCTCCAAAAAGCAGAGCTGCAATAACATCAGTCATGACGTCGGCATCTGTCACATTGAGTGGCGCATCCACAATACGCGATTGGATCTTCAGAGCGGCCTCCCCGCCATCAGTCGCAGGGAACTGGGTCGAGTTTGCCTGTTGCCACTCTTTGAGATGCAGCTCTCCAAGCTTCTGCTTCTTGTAAAACACGTCGGCATTGGCCCTGACATTGGTGACATTAAGGGAAAAGTTCATCTCCGACGGCAGACCTGCAAGAACTTGAATGGTACCTGACACCCGCGGGTTGGAGTCCGGGTCGTCAGGCTCGGCACCTGCATCTGGCATTTTGAAGTGAACATCCGTGAGGGAAAAGTCGCGAATCATGTTCTCAAAGGAGCGGCCGGGGAATGGCACGGGCACTGTAATGCTGGAGAGGATATCGGCAAGCCAGGCAGGCGTGTCTCCGCCCGGCTTCTGCTGGCCTCGCACAAGTACAGTGGTGGTCTCGTTGCCAAGGAACTTTTCGAACAGCAAATCAAGTGGCGATGAGTTGGAGTGGGGGCAAGCGCGCGTCAAAGGCTCAGGCAGTTTGTCGACAAGACCGTCAGCATCAACAGCAACTGCGGAGTGGGACCTGACAGAGGTCCGGTGGGTGATGGCAGACGCAACGACGATGGGAGGATCGGTGGGTCCACACCCGGGGACCAGAATCTCGAATCCAAGTTCGGGAATCTCAACAGAGATGGGGTATTCGTTGAAGGCCTTGATCGTGACTTCCACACCCATCGCCCATTTTTCAGCCTGAGATAGGCTGCTCTCAGGAACGGGAATTTCCCTAAAGTTGAGCCTGGTAATGTTGTAGGCGGGCAATTGGGGCATGTCGTTGCCTACACAGCTTATCAGCAATTGTTCGGATTTGGGGCAGGCAATACAGTAATAATCATTTCAAAAGAGAGACTTCTCTCCAAAGTACAACGAAGCAAAAGCGCGATAGAGGGATTGACCTTCAAATGTCAGAGACTCGACAATGGAGTGCGTTCCAAGAGGAATCATTCCCGCCCTCAGCTGGACATCCGCTTTCCCTTGCACCCGGACCGTATCCAACCTCCCTTCCAACCACTCATTGGCAATCGTTCGGATGCCCTCGGCGTCGCCCGGAATGAGGTCGGCCACAAAGTCCACTGCCGTGTTCTGGCCGTTCGCAATCCCGACATCCATGGCAGGAACCGCCGCGCTCCCCAGCAAAATGTTGTCATAGTCGGGTAAATAGACGTGAATCTTGGTATCCTCCATTGCAATACTCCCAACCAGCCATGTAGCAGCCTTGCCCAACCGCCTAACATGCTCGTTCTCCACCCTCTGCGCATCCAGCCGGAAATTCGCTTGGATTCTCGCCCGTACACCGTTGGTCGTGATTGATACGAGCGACAGGTTTGTTGGCTCAAGAACCGTCGCTTGCTTTGCGTACTCCTCCACAGCGACGGGCACGAAGAAAGCCCCAATCATGATGCCGAGCGCAAAGAGCGACAGCACAACCACGGCAATCAGCGAAGGCCGCGGTATCGATTTGTCTTTTGTTGACTTGATCGAGGTAGCGTCTGTCTCGCCAGGAGCAGTAGACGCCGTCTCGTTTTGTACGTCATCCTCCTCGCCATCGTAGCGCGGAGTTGCGCTCGACGATAACAGAGGTGTTGTCTCCGACTGCTCGTCCAGCACTCGAGCGTCGGGATCGGCGGCTTTTGCGCTGCTCGAAGCAGACAAAAAGGGCGTCGTTTCCGAATCCGACATGATGGCTATCTTTGACGTTGATGGGTTACGCGCTGTTGGGTTGGGTGGTTGGGCGGTGGGAGGAAGAAGCTAGGTGCTGTCCGCCGAGGGACAACAGGGGTGGTGCTTATCGTCGCCTTGGCCTATGACATGGCCAGAGAAGTGCTGTCGCAATATCCCCGCAGTCCCTAATGATGGTGTAAGTGAGGTCTTTGGGATGAGCAAACGGCGGGATGTATTGCTGAAGAGTGTGATGTGGTGATGTCGAGATGAAGTGAAGAGAGGAGCTTACGGATAAGGTTGGGGCTTGGGGCTGGATGTCATCGTTGTCTGGCTGTCGGTCCGCCTTGTTGCTGCCTCCGCGCCTTGAAACGGCAGGGCGAGAGCAGCCCACGCGGCAAGATGTGGCGCTCAGTTGAGCAACAAGAGATACTCACGCATGATTGGCCGGATAACCAAGGAGGTGTGTGGCACGGGTGCCCAGCCATGAGGAAGCGGGAACCAGGAACAGGTCCCGAACGCGGGGGAGACGACGACCAGTCAAACAGCCGCAATTCGTCATCTCACAGCGAGCCCTATCCCAGAAAAACCTTAGGACGCCGATTCAAGGAGCACCATGTTGAGCCAAATGTTGGGAGAGAAGCAAGGGCAAGCATCAGGTGGAAGCCAATTGGTGCACTCAGAGATAGAGTTGGGAGCAAAAGGATCTTCAGCGTCCTGGTGAGCATGACCACACAGAATTCTATGGTGATAGAGTCATATATTCAAACTGTCTGATAGACTATTTCTTTTCCAACGGCATCGGTTTACCGGACCCTTATTTTTTATAAGACATCAAGGTCCCCGGTCTGTGCATCTTTCTTTTTTTGGTCAACCTCGCAGACTGACTCACGACCTTTTTGCCCTGCCCATAAGAAGAGGCAATCCCAAGATACCTCTCATTCAAATCTTGACCAATTTTTTTTTCCCTAGAACGCTTTTGAGAGAATTCGACGTTTGATACCCACCCACCCCCCACTACTAGTCATCGAGATCTGATCCAACAAGAGAGGAGGAACTGTTTCACTTCCAGTCATTTCCTCTCTTTAAAAGACCTCGACTTCACCCCCAACCTCACCTTCCACCGCAATCATGCATCGTGCTGGCCTCCGCACACTGAAAACAACAATGGCTCACCTTCAAACCCGTTCCCTTTCCTCTGCCGCCTCTTCTGGGCCTAGGCATCTCATGTCCATCAGCGACCTCACCCCAGCCGAGTTCACCAGACTAGTTCTCAACGCCTCCTCCCACAAAAAGGCGGTTAAAGATGCCTTCGCCGCCGGGCAAACACCCCCAAAGCCCCTCCACGGCGCCATGACAGGCAAGACCGTTGCCATGATGTTCTCCAAGCGCAGCACCCGCACCCGTGTATCAACAGAAGCCGCCGTCCAGCTAATGGGCGGCCACCCAATGTTCCTAGGCAAGGACGACATCCAGCTCGGTGTAAGCTCCCTCATCCTCCACACTTGTCATCGTGCCGTCTGACATCTCCCCCCCCCCCCTAGGTCAACGAATCCCTCCACGACACCTCGGTAGTAATCTCCTCCATGACCTCTTGCATGGTCGCCCGCGTAGGCCCACACTCCGACGTGGCCAACCTCGCCGCCTCCTCCTCCGTCCCCGTCATCAACGCCCTCTCCTCCGACTTTCACCCTTTGCAAACCATCGCCGACTTTCAAACCATTCACGAATCCCTCTCCTCCTCCACCCCGTCACCCTCCCTTAATTCCCTCGGCCTTGAAGGCCTCAAAATCGCCTGGGTAGGCGACTCGAACAACGTCCTCTTTGACCTTGCCATCGCCTCCGTTAAAATGGGCGTCGACATTGCTGTCGCTAGCCCAACCGGCTATGGCATCCCCGATCACATCCGCAAAACCATCCTCGCCGCTGCCGAAGGCGTCGCCAAGCCCGGGAAGCTGACCGAAACAACCATCCCAGAGGAGGCCATCAAGGACGCGGATATCCTCGTGACGGACACGTGGGTGAGCATGGGGCAAGAGGAAGAAGCCAAGAAGAGGTTGGCGGCGTTCAAGGGGTATCAGATCACCCACGAGCTCGCGAAGAGGGGAGGGGCGAAGCCAAACTGGAAGTTTATGCATTGTCTTCCGCGACACCCGGAGGAGGTGGATGACGCCGTGTTTTATGACAAGGAGAGGAGTTTGGTTTTCCCCGAGGCGGAGAATAGGCTTTGGGCGGCGGTTGGTATGTGACGACACCTTTTGGACATTGACCCGGTTTTGGAGGGATGGTTGCTAACGTTTTTATAGCTGCCTTGGAGGCGTTTGTGGTGAACAAGGGCAAGATTCTCTAAACCCATTGGATCTCTAAACCCATTGGATCTGATTGATGGGGGAGGGCACATGGACACGGCGATCAAAAAGATGTGTTGGCTGATGAAATTTGGCTTGAGGGTAGCGTATGGCTTTGTTTCTGGAGAGAGAGGCGTACGGTTACAAAAACAAAAAGTTTTTGACGGGTAAGCGTTGCAAAGGAGATAGCAAAAAATAATCAAGTAGTTCTTTTATTTTATTTTATTCCCCTCTCATCATCAAACGATCAAAAAGATCCGGTATCAATTTCCTTGGTTTCCATTCAACATGCGCCAGCCAAATCCACCGAAGCAACACAAATTCTCCAAATATGTGACCAAGCAAATTCATTCCACTTCATTATTACCAGAAAGATTTTAACCAGGAGGGAGAGTGCTGGCATCGACAACCTCGTCGGCGTCCTTGACGTGCTGATCCTGCTCATCAGGCCCGTAGAGAGGTGACCTAGGCAGAGCCATGAGACCGGTGCGGGCAGACTCAAGAATACCGAATGGAGCAATGAGCTTCAGGAAAGAGTCAATCCTCTCGGGCTTCGCGGAACTGATTTGAATAATGATGTTAGCGACTGTTCTCCTGGCTGGGGGGCGTGTGGTGACTCAGGGTCCAACCAGGCAGTTAAAAAAAAAAGCTTGGCAAAACTCGCTGGATGACTGCATCTCTACATGACAGGGGGGAGGGGGGAGTGACTTACATCTCAACAATGCAACTGTTAGTGCTAATATCGAGAACCTTTCCACCAAACTGATGAGCAAAATAAGTGATATTCTTCAGGTGCTCATGCTTGTGACGCAGAGCCTCGCTGACAACCAGCCTACCGGGGTGGAAATCCTGAGAGACCTCCTCCAAGCTGGGCTCAGAAGTAGCAGGGGCAGCCTCGGCGGTCTCGGCCGGGGCCGTGATTTCCCTGTGGTGGGCGAGGAGCTCCTCAAAGTACTCGGGCCCGAGAATGTTGATCTTCGCGAGAAGAAGCTCACGCTGGACAAGGGCCGAGTTTGTATAGTCGAGAACAGCCCAGACGGGGACGAGATCCTCGAGCTGGCGGCGGGCCTGCTCGACGACGCCGTCCTGGCCGGTGAGCACGATAGTCATGCGGGAGAGATCTTCCACTTCGGTGTTGCAGACGACGAGGGAGTCAATGTTGAAGCCGCGGGCGGCGAGAATGCCCGAGACGCGCGAGAGGACGCCGGGCTCGTTTTGCACGAGGCAGTTGAGGACATGGCGCTTTGGGGGGGCAACGGAGGGGGTGGGGGTCTCGTAGAGGATGTTGGATACAGCTGCTTGGGCTGACCAGGAAGGGGGGAGGTCGCTGATGGGGAGTGGTGCTTGCCGGCGACGGTTGGCTTTGTAGGCAATGGCGGAGGTGGAGGAGCTCTTGCTGGAGCTGTGTCTGACGGCAGTTTGCGCCAGAAGGCTGGCACGGGCCTGCGTCGCTATCCTCTTGGAGGGGGCGAAGAGGCAGCGTGAGGCCATCTCTAGCGGTTGGTGGGTGAGCCGGGCAGGCTCGTTTTGCTACGGGAAGGGTCGACCAGGCGTTGTCGTCGATTGCTACTGCTGTAACTGAAGGAACTGTCGACGTCAATGGGGTAATGTCCGTGGATCAACAGCTGAGTCACCACGACGTCGGGAAGGAAGGGGTAGAAGAAGGAAAAAGTCCTGACCGAATCGGCGCTCAGGTCCAGCACGCACACCGCGAAAACCCTCCACTACCGCTGGCTCAACAGCTCGACTGGCTCAACTGGCATTGGTCAATGCCTCCGGACTCGGTGAAAGTTGGTGGGGCTTCCAGAGCTCCATCGCTGATGGTTCCGGAAGGTCGGTTAAACCCTCCTCCGGCCGTCCATTTCCGGGGGAACAGCTGCAAGATGCATTGGACAGGTACCCGAGCGTTTTCCAGGGTCCCTGGCTCTCGCCGGCCACACAGTGTTGGAACTCGCTAGGTACAGTGTGCGCCCCATCTTTATCCTTCCACCACCACTGGTGAGCCTCGTGCATTTTTCCAGGCTCTCGCAACAACTGAAACTCTGGAGGTCTTGCATAGGACAGTGCCAGCCGTCTCACGTTTTTCTCACTTTCTTTCTCTCCGTCAAAAGACTTTAGACGGATACCAACAACTTCTCGTCCTTCTTTGCGCCAGTTTTCCGCCCTGGCCCGAAAGCACTCGACTGACTGAGGGTGGTGTCTACCAAAGACTTGGACCAACCCGCCTGCAGCAGATACGGAAACTTCCTTCGCCTGCAACTTGACACCTGTGTCTCGCCGAGGAAAACGCGCGCGCAATGGACGAACGACGTAGCACGAAGCGCTCTCGCTTTGACCAGACCGAGCCGGAACCCCGCCGTCACTCGAGATTCGACCGCCGATCCCGTTCGCCGCCGCCGGTTCGCAAACCTGACTCCGATCGCGAACGTGAGCGCAGTCCTCTTTCCCGGCCTCTCGACGCGCCCACCGGTCCCAAGTCGCCCGTTGACCCCGCTGCTGCTGCCGGTGAGTTTTGATCAATCACCCAATAGTGACTCTTTGCTGACATTGTGAATAGCTGCTGCCGCGGCGAAAATCAACGCTCAGCTCCAGGCTCGCAAGGGTATCCAGCATGTCGACGTCCCACCCGTTCGATCCGCCTCCGCAGCCGGCAAGGAAGGCAGCGCCGGGCCTGCCCTCAATGGGGAGGTATACGTTGCCGATGGCGATTACATCAAGGACATCGAAGTCAACGATTTGCGCAACCGCTATCTTCTCACCAAGGGCTCGACCCAGAAAATGGTAAATAACTCCTTGTGTTGCCACACTGATACACCATCAGCTTCTCACGCCTTGTCCCCGGACTGGCTTTGTCAAAACATCTAAGCTTTTGTGCGGGACAGTCTTGCTTACTGGAAGCTCGATAGCTCGCACAGGCACACCCTCTTTTGCATCTGCTAACCTCGGCTGCTTGATCTAGATTAAAGATGAGACTGGTGCCGGTACGCCCACCTTCTACCTCTACTGCTGTTGTGTTAGGACTTCGATTGACCACATGTGTTTCAAGATGTCACCACCCGCGGAAGTTACTTTCCCGACAAGTCGATGGCCACCCCTGCGAACCCGCCCCTCTATCTCCACGTAACGTCCACGACCAAGGAAGGGCTGGACAAGGCGGTCGCCAAGATCGAAGAGCTGATGAAGCAGGAACTGCCCCAGCTCGTGGATGAGCGCCGTTTCCAGCGTCGCCACAATCCCGAGCAGCCGCCGGTTGAGCGTGACGAGTTTGGCCGAGTAAGTAACTCAGCTCGTTTTCCGAGGAACCTGCTGACCATTACAGCGCAAATGGCCCGAGGAAAAGATTGCCATCCCGCTCGAGTCGGTTCCGGGTTTCAACCTGCGGGCTCAAGTTGTCGGGCATGGCGGCGCATACGTCAAGCATATCCAGTCGGAAACCGGGTGCCGTGTTCAGATCAAGGGCCGCGGGTCTGGATATATTGAGTCTTCTACAGGCCGCGAGAGCGAGGAGGACATGTACCTCCATGTTGCCGGCCCCGATCCGCTCATGGTCAAGAAGGCAAGAGAGCTTTGCGAGGATCTGTTGGAGAATGTTAAGCAAGAATACGAGCAGTTCAAGAGCCGTCCTCCTCCCCAGCGACACTACAATGGCGGAGGTGGTGGCGGCGGCGGCGGCTATGGTGGTGGCCGGGGTGGTGGCGATTCGTACCACGGTCAAGCATACAACCGCGACAACCACGGGCACCATAACAACAGCCATAGCCATAGCTACAGCAACTCGCCTGCCCCTCCGGCAGCGGCTTCTTCGGCATCTCCTGCGCCGGCGGCCAGTACTCCGACGGCGACCAACCCGGCTGATTACGCCGCCCAGTACGCACAGTATATGCAGTATTACGGCAGCGCAGCCGCTAGTGCGGATCCCTACGCGGCGTATGGGGGGTATGAAAACTACATGCGCATGTACCAGCAATGGGCTGCTAGCCAGCCACAGCAAGCTGCGGCTCCAGGTGCATCTGCATCCCCCCCCCCTCCTCCACCGAGCGATGCGGCGCCTCCCCCACCGCCGCCTTCCTCGGCTCCTCCCCCACCCCCACCAGGAGGTCCTCCAGGCACCTCTGGTGGGATGTACAGCGCAGTATGGGGTAACCCTCTCTCCTAAGGATCAAAGCGGTTTACTAACTATTTGTGCTAGCAACCTCCACCTCCTGGGCTTTAGACAGGCTTCGCTGTTGGTGACTCTGTGAACCTAGCTGGCCATCCCCATGTTTGATCTTGATCCATTTTTCCCTTCAAGGAGTTTCTGGGAGGCCATCTGATCAGCAGTAGCACAAAATAGGTTGAAAGTGATCATTACCTTGCTCAACGAGTTAGTTCGCTCTGTGAGACTGAAGCACACGGGTTTGGTCGGGTCTTGTTTGACGGTGTTGGGTGTAGGGGGAAATTCATCAGACCAATCAGCACTGTGCTGCTATATAGCAGTATATGGTGAAGATTTATCTGACAATTCGTTTGTATTCCTGCCTTCCTTTCCTGCCGTGGCTGTCTACTTGAGTACTGTTACCGACTTTGTGAACGGTCAGAATGTTTTTGATATATCTCCGGGCCGTGCCGCTGCTTGGGCCCCCAAGCTCCGTGCCGAGTGGGGGGGCTCTGAGCTCCATATTTCCCCACCACGGCGCCGCAGTGTCACCTTCATAGCTTCAAACTTGCTCTCTTTTTCAACCCACAACGGTCCATTCTCTCTCATTTCTCACTCCTGTATTGTGAAGCACGCCCGGGAAACCCCCTTTCATCTCGCGACATCAAGGCCTTGATCACGCAGGCGAGCGAGAAAGAACAATGAGCCACCAGCGCCACCCCTCCGACGCAGCGGTCAAGGAGCCTCACTCGGTATCCCTCAAGGTTCTCCGGTATATCTCATCCCCTTCCCCCTTCCTCCTATCCCCTCCCCTATTCTTATATACATAACTAACGGCTGTTCAAAAGCCTCTCCCGCCCTTCTCTAGTGTCTCAACACCCCCTTCCACCACCTCTATCCTCCAAAACACCATCCAACCCGCCACCCCTCCCCGCCTCGCTATCATACTCCTCCCCATCATCATCATCATCATCATCATCATCATCATCTGAAACCAACCCCTTTCCCTTTTTGTTGTCTCCAATCCTCGCCCTGCCACCTAGTTTTGGCTCGGCCTACGTCGGGACGTCGTTCAGCTGCACCCTCTGCGCAAACCATGACATCCCCCCCCCTATCGACGGTGGCCCGCCCCTCTCCCAAAAGACTATTCGAGATGTAAAGATTGAGGCGGAGATGAAAACCCCCTCGTCTGCTCAGCTGGTCAAGTTATTGGGCGACAACACCCAGGAAGACGGGGTGGATTTGGAACCTGGTGGGACACTGCAAAAGGTAATCAACTTTAACCTCACCGAGGAAGGGAATCATGTCTTGGCCGTCCAAGTGACGTACTACGAGGCTACCGAGACGAGTGGCAGGACGAGGACGTTTAGGAAGCTGTATCAGTTCATCTGCAAGGGGTTGTTGGTTGTGCGCACCAAAACCAGCCCGCTGGGGCTGAGAAAGGAGGGGAGCAAAAGGAGGAGGTGGGTGTTGGAGGCGCAGGTGGAGAATGGGAGTGATGACCCCGGGGAAGTGGTCTATATGGAGGAGATTGGGCTGGAATTGGAAAAGGGGTTGACAGCGAAGGATGTGAACTTTTGGGGTCGGGGTGGGAGGGGGAAGGAGAAGATTGTGTTGAGGCCCGGGGAGGGGGAGGAGGTTGTTTTTATTGTGGAGGAGGAGCGAGAGTGGGATGGGAAAGGGGAGGAAGAGGGGGAGAGGAAGGTGTTTGGGACGCTGCAGCTGGGTTGGAGGGGGGAGATGGGCGGGAGGGGGTTCTTGGCTACGGGGAGGTTGGGGACGAGGTTTTTGAAGCCGAGGGAGAGCGGGGTGGTGAAGGCTTAGGAGGAATTGGAGGGAAGGGTCAGGAGAACAGTTACTGACGGAGCAACTCTCTGGTGGCGGTGGCTTACGGCGGGCAGAGACAACAACTGGGTCCATATATGCCACTTCTCCGGTCACAGCTTTCGGCGAAGTAGCCAAGTGTGTCCGTTTAGCATAGGAGATGGCTCAGGGGTCAGCGTCCGAGCAGTCAATGTTCCTAGCTGGCCATTAGGGTGTCAAAGTCGGTAGCAACACCAGACAGGGCCCTCGCTTGGAGGGGGTGGGTTCGAACCCACCATTAGTTGCTTTTTTAACCTTTTTTTTCTTCTTTTTTCCCTGGAAATCTTACCCAAGATTTCCCCAGCGTTTGTTGTTGTTGCATCAGGGTTCTATACATAATACGCAAATAATCAACACGGCGACTACAAAATATTGATGTTTGCTATTTCAAGGGCCCAGCAATAGTGACGATTATTCAAATGAGAAACGACTTGAATGTCCCAACGGTAACAAATCTAGGATCAACATTCGACGCTCACATGATGTTCTTTGAAACATACCTATGGCTGAATTTTATCCTCGGTTGATCACTGTGGACCATCGTCTCACCCATCCCGTGTGTTTTACGAGCTATAGGAGGCGGCGTATGTGTGTATTCGCTTTAGAAGCACTCCATTGTCGACGGCCTCCCTTGCTGTTGGGAATAGGTAACGATTTTGGCATCTACCATACCGCAATAATGCATATAGGCATGCCAACCCCTTCCCATGGCAGCTTTTCTTCCCAACGACCAGGGAGAATATATATGTACACCCCTCCCCTCAAAAACCAAAACTATCCAGTAACGAATTCGCATCCGGCTCCTCAAACACTGTCGGAGGCGGCTTCGGCTTCGGCACGTTCCCACCCGTCTTCATCTCACTTGGCACCGACAATGAGTGCAACTGTGCCTGCGAATGCGGCGTCGCCAACGGCGACAACGGGCCCGACATCGGCAAATCCGCCACCACCAAGCTCCCCTTCCTCTTGAGCAGCCTCAGCGGATTAATCTCTCCTCCCAGCCCCGTCATCGCCTGCACGGCCGGGTGGAAAAACTCCCAATTTCGGACCAGGTCTAATCCGAGAAGGTCGCAGCCCATACGGTCATAGAGGCCGGCGCTGTGCAGCACAAACTCCCATTCTACCCTCGGTGTGACTTTGGTCGCGCCGCGTAAAGTTTGAAGGGTCTTTTGGCGAAGTTGACGATACAGGATGATGAGGGCGGGGTCGTCGGTTAGGTATGATTTTGACTTCAAGTCGGGAGACCCGGGGGTTTCGAGGAGTGCAAAGACTGGTGTCTGTTTTTTTTTTTTTTTTCTTGTTAGCATCCATGGTAATGATAAATTAAAGCAAAAAAACAAACATAAAAGACTTACGATCAAGGCTCGGACAGACATGTCCCTCCGCCCCAACATCCAAAACGCCCAGGAGGCTAGCCATCGGTTGCCCTCTTTTGCCGCCCTCGCGAGCACCTCCTCCTCTAGCAACCTCTTCAACACCGGCCCGTTATCTCCTTCGTAGACTCTGGTGATGGCAATAGCTAGTTGTAGGTCGTGCAATTGGTTGAGGCAGACATTCACCGCGTCATGGAGGTGATCTGCCAACAAGAAGAAAGCAGCCGCGTACTCGAATCGTCGTTTGCTCATCAACGCATAGGCATTCTTCAGTGCTGCCGTCCGCCATTTGGGATCGTCAAAGTTGTTTGCTAAAAACTTGGAAGTCGAAGCTTGCTCCCTGTTCCAGCTGGCCATTCGCCACAGGCCTTGTAAAACAGTCTTTTTCTTCAGGGCGAGGTAGTACAGACTGCAGTCGATGGGGTTTTTATCTTCGCCTTTGGTGTACTCATTCTTCGCAACCATTTCAAACTGTTGCCTCACCGCGGCGTTGTCGCCAAGCCACATGAACATCCCGCTTTCTTTTGCACCTTCCCACAGCATCCTACCGTGGTTCTGCTTCGTGACAAAATCAACGAGGACGTCTTGGCTGGTGGAGTGGTAGGCCCAGTTGTTTTCCCTCCAGGAGATGTGTACCTCGTTTGCTCTGCCTTTTCGGAGGGCATGCTGGCGGAAAGCGAGCATGAATCTGGCTCCGTTTTCGTCGAGCGATCGACGTTGCTTCTCGACCATGCCGACACATTCTACAATGTCGACCAGTTGAATTTGTTCGTGGCCCGAGAGCTGAGGGATACCGATGCGGGTGAGTCGCTCGTTGATGTCGGCTGCTGTTTCTTCCGAGAAGGGCTCTTCGCCATCGTCGAATGACTGGCGGCGGTTGAGATACTCTCTTGGGTGTCCACTGCCGGTATTCATTGATCCATCGGCGGCGTAGAATTCTCTCACATCCAGGCCAAGGTAATCATCTACCACATCGCCTTCGGCCCAGAATCTGAGCGTCTTGTGCAGCGCCTGCAATATCTTGTGCACGAGCGAGATCTTGCCAGCGAGGATGCACATACTCAGAAACTGCGGGTGGAAAACCGGCAGTGGGCCATTGAGCCTGTCCACGACTTCGAACAGATCCAGCTGCCTCGTCTTGCCCTTCCTGTGCGGTATCCTCAGCCCGGTTGCCGGAACCAGCGAGGTCGAGGCCTCAAACTCGCGGTCATGCACAAACAGCTGGTTTCCCGCAGCAACGACCAAGTGTCCATCCCCCAACCAGACCGAGTCTCCAATCGGATGTGGCGTGCAATGCCTGACGGAAATTTCTCGCGTCGGCGCCCACGCTGGTCCCTGGTTGAGATAATCAAACCTCATCTGCGACAGCAGCAGCACCCGATGAGGAAACCCAACAGCCAGAATGCTCTGCTTCGCCGGAGTGGTCGCCCAATCCAGATCCCTAATCGTGTGACTGTTCTCAAACTTCTGTTCATACTCCAGCCTCGCACCTCTTATGTCCCAAATCGTCAACGTTGACCGATCCGCATTCACCAGTGCCGCCTTTTTGATCGCACTCCCGCTGACCAGCGCCGGATCCGCAACCCCCGTCTCCAGCGAGCTCGTCGACAACCACTCCACCCCCTTCGCCTCATGTCCAACCCTCGCAGTCCAAAACTCAACCCTCCCCGAATGCGTATACGAGATCGCCACATCCCTCGCAAACACATCCAAAAACCCCGACACATGCAAACTCGCACCAGCCGGATCGACAGGCAGGACGTATGCCAAATCCCCCGCATCCTCCAACTTGAACTTGACAAACTCCCTAATATACCCCTCCTGGTCCTTCTTCTCACTCCCGCCACTCACAACCGGCACCGTCGGATCATTCGGCCTGTAAAAAGGAAACTTAACCTCCCACACAACCCCCTCTTTCTCCGACGTAATCGTAGCAACGTGAGCCGTGGTATAATCCTCCACCTTGTGCCTCGGTAGCACAATGAGACAAAGAGGCTTCCCCGGAACACCATACTCTTGCTCGGCCAATAGTTTCGCTTCTGAACTCCTACAATCCCAAAGCTCAACCGTTTCATGCCGGAGAAAAACCACAAACCTCCCCTTTCTCAACACGCACATCCGGTGAATATGCCCCTCTTGCTGAATCAGCACCTGTCTCTTCAGCGTCGTCGACGTTTTCCCGGGATCCAACTCATGTTTCCAGACAATACACTGCCCTGACTCGGTCCTGGTTACAATCGCCCTCCCGCTGAAATTTCTGACAACCTTTTTGACTGGAGTCGAATGGCCCGTCCAAACCGCGACTCTCTCCACTCTCTTCCTCTTTGGGTTCGAGTCAAACAGCGCCGCGATATTACTCCTGTACACCTCGATCCTCCCATCAAAGAAGTGGCACAAAACATGCAGCAGCCCCTTGCTGTCGCAATAACTCTGCACCTCGACATGTTCCCCCTCTTTCCTTCTCCAAAGATCCAGGTCCTCCGACCTAACCTCCACAATCTCAAACACCCCCCCCCCTTTCCTCTCCTTCTGCCGCTCCCACCCTACATTCTCCAACCCCCATATCTTCATCGCCCCTCCCCCCCCCATCCCAACCACAACCTCCGCATTCCGATTCGCAACCTCCACCACCCTTTCAACCCCCTCTTCTCCCATCTCAACCACCGTCTCAGCAGCAGCCATCAAATCCCTCCCTTGCATAACCCACCCCATCCCCATCCCCTTCAGTTCCACTGCCCCCCACAATCTCAACTCCCGATGTCCATGCCCATCTCCCCCAACCCAACACCTCACCCCCCCATTAATATCCATCGTCCATAGCACATTCTCCACAGTCTGCCCCTCATGTCGTGGTCGTTTCCTCCATTCTAGCCTCGTAACAACGTATGGATGGCGTAGATACATAAAATCAAACCTTGCGCCATCGACCCCGTCGTCTGAGGCGCCTGAGCCGTAGCTTAGTCGTCTCCAGACTTTTACTAGCTTATCATGATGGCCTATCGAGGCGATGTATGCTGAGTCGTATGATATAAGCGCTATTTTTGCTGGACTCGCCAATTGCTGCGACCACGAAAGATGTATATCGCCCTCCGGGCGCGAGGTCTGGTAGAGCCGCAACTGGTCAGAACTGACAAGTAGTTCGCCGTCACTGCCCCAAGATAGTGAAATTGGCGGTTGCGATTCCACAATGGTCGTTTTGGAGGAGGAGCAGGAGGCGGCGGAGGAGGGGGAGGCGCTGTTATGGTTGTTTGGGTGGACGGCAAAGGTCCCTTGAAGCACCCACCTGACTTCCCGCTCTGGGGAGCCGAATGGGAGGGCGAGGTTGATTGTTGGTTTGTACGCCCTTCCTATGCCATGTTCGGTAACAACAGCAATCTTGCCGGTGGCTTCGTCGAGGGAGATGGACTGAAGGGGGGTGGGGTCGTCGTCGTAGACTGTTTGGAGGAGGTGGGTTGGATCGGCTGGGGTCGGGGAGAGGATGGAAATGGCGTTGCCTGCTATGTATGCCTGTAAAATACTGTTAGCCAGGGCGGTGATGGGAAGTAGACCGGGTGGAGGAAGTACAATTATCCTCCTCCCTCCAGATTCGGCGGCTTTTTGGCAGTAGCCGGTGGCCAGGACCTGCAGGCGGGAGGAGGGGAGGCCTGGGAGGATGGTTCTCATATTTGGTTTTGTGCTTATTTTGTTACAATTCCCGATTCTGGTGGGAAGACTTGGTTTCGTATCTGGTGGTGGGGGGTGGCCTTCGAGATCAGATGTAGCTGTGGTGGTGGACAAGGTTCAGTGATTAGCTGCTATCGATATGGTACGTCTGCCGCAGACATGTCGTAGATTCGTTTGTGTTTCTCGTCTTGCTCGTCGTGGTTGCGCAGACCATAAGACAGCAGTGTAATGCAATTACTTTGCTGCCTGGGAGCTTGCTCGTTCTGGCTCGAAGCTGCTTGCGCTGGAAATGAATGAATGATGCCGCGTTCGTGTCGTGCCGTGCCGGCTGGCAATTACACCCCTGTCCTGGTTGCCAAATATACCGTATTTGCCGTATTTCTTCACTGGGGAACAACGTAAACCAAAAAAAAAAAAAAAAAAAAAATTCATATCAAAAGCAACATGAGATGAATTCGAGGTATCAATTCAGCGCGACTTTAGAACACGTGCGACAGACCACCCCAGTACAGCTGCATCATGCGACTTGCAGTGGGGGAATTCGAGACTGCGAGATCGCTATGACGTGGGGTTCAACAAGCTCCCCCACACTTTTGCGACTCCTCCAGCCTTGGCATTTGCTTGATGTAAGTCGACCTCACGATGGCCTCAGTCCATGACAATGTATATCCACGAGATTTCAAAAAACATCTCAGAGCATCTTCTAAAAAAAGAGTAAGGAAAAGTAAAAGCTCAACCGGCCAACCCCTTCTTAGTGGAGGGGAGGCGACCGGCTACGAAACCCCAGAGAGTTTACCATCGCCGGGGGGTCGAGCCTCGAAAAGGCCTTGTTGGGGCCTCGCCGAGAAATCAAACTCGGGCGACCACGGAGCAGTGTTTGGAAACTGGGCATTATTAGTTGCCTGATCCGGCAAGGCCGCCTACGTCTTACCAGTTGAGCTATCCGACTGCTCCAGTTACCGGATATGTGCGTAGGCGGTTGTTGGAGGGAGCATGGTTGACCTAATACATATATATATATATATATACCGTGGTTGCTCCTTCCTGTTCCTGGGATACTCGGCCACCGAGTTGGGCACAGAATCACATATAAAGATGGTCCAGGAGAGGTCAGGCAACATTCCCTTGTTTATTTTGTCTATCCCATACATTTCTCCCCCCAAGGTTGACCATTCAGCCTTAATGGCACAGCCACATCTGACTCTGCTTCTTGTCTTCTGTCTCTCCCTCCAACCCCCAAGTCACCTTGATGTTCAGCCCTCGGTGATGACCCTCAGGAATAGCATACGCAATCTCGCCCTCCAGCTTCGCACCCTCCTTGACCTTCTCCCCGCTTCCCTTGGGTTGCTTGGAGTAATCAATCAACATCAACCCTTGTCTCCAGTGCGTCTCCTTGTCAAACGGCCCGGTGGTGAACGCCACGCTCTCCTTGCCCTTGATGTCCATCCATTGCCTCCACGTCAATTGCTTCTCAACCTGTTCCTGTCTAGATTCACAGAAAAAGGTGTCGAACCAAACGAGGAAGCCGTCGAGTTTGTCTTTGGAGGTGTAGGTCGATGACCACTTCTCGTTGAAGACGAGGTCCTCCTTGGTGCACGTGTGAAGGTCGAGCATGCGGAAACATTGGGCGGAGCCGGCCACGGCGGCATCAGGCATGTGGTCGATACGGCAGTTGGTGTACGTTCCTTCCTGCATGGCCTTCATATCGAAGCCATAAACATCACGCCAGAAGGACATGTTGTCTGTTACGTATTCCTCGTCGGCCACCGGAGCGATCCACATTGACGTGTGGCTGGGGACCAAAAGACCAGTGTCAGGCTTGAGGTACTTGTCTCTGGCATAAAGGACAGAGGGAAGCATGGCCTCGTAGAGGAGGCAGTAGCCCATCCACTCGGAGACGATAATATCAACTGTGGGGACTGGGAGGGTGACGTCCTCAATCTTGCCCCGAATGCAAGTGATGATGTTGTCGAGGCCGTTGTTGAAGACGTTTTCCCGGGCTTTGTCAATGATGGCGCTGTTGTCGACGGCGAGAACCTTGGCGGCACCAGCTTTGGCGGCGAACATGGACAGGATACCGGTGCCGCAGCCGATATCGAGGACGGTCTTGCCGGCAAAGATGGCCTTGTTATTGTAAATGAAGTCGCGGTAGGCGTTGGTGCGGATCGTGTCCTTGAGCATCGTCTCGTGTATGTCGTTGTGAGCGTAGGATTCGAAGTAGTAGGTTGCTTCGGGTGGGGAGTCTGGTTTCGAGCCGTCCTTCGTCTCGTCTGTTTCGTTGGTAGTAGGAGCAGGGGCGGCAGCTCTGGCCTTGGAGGACTCGGGCTTGTCATCGTCGCCCCATCTCTGGTCCAGGGTCTGCTGGACGGCAAGTCTGTAGTTGGAAAATTGTTGGGACAGCTTCTCGAGCTCTTCCTGCAGCTGAGCGTTCTTTTGAAGCAGCTCATCCACGGCGGGGGTCTCCTTCTGCTTGGTCTCTTGAGCCCGAGGAGCAGCGGCACCAGCCGGGGGGAGGTCATCCAGGCACACGATGAGGGCATCATCTTCCAAGACGGGCTTCAAGAGCGAGTCATCCTCGAGGTCGGACTCCTTGATCTCATCTGACTTGACAGGCTTGCCGTCGTGGACCTTTTGGCGGACTATCATCTCACATTAGGTTTCCCATCACATGAAAGTGAGCGAGAGCGACTTACTAAGGTTGATCAACTTGATACACCCATAAAAGTCAAGCCCCAACCGGTCTCTAACCCCCAAGAAATCCAGGCCATACTTCTCCTTGCAGTAAGTGACCATTGCGAGAGCATCGTCAAAGACCTTGTCGTCCATCAACGAGATGACCTGCACGGTCTCCTGCTCACTGAAGTCATCACCATCATCCTGGTCACCTTGCAGCCAGTTGCCAGCCTCAGAGTTGTCTGACGAGGAGCCGTCACTGACGGAGGGGGGGTATGCTTCGGCCATTCTAGCGTATCGTCTTCTTATCAAAAAGGAACGGTGTCCGTTTTTGGTGTAAGTGAGTCGGAATTTTATTCCAACGGCTGTGGATCAAATTTTTTTTTTCTGTTCCTGGCTGCCCCAATGGAGGGGTCCCATCGCTGAGCTGCAGGTCAAGCTTAAAGTGCGGGGAGAAAGCCTGCAGGTGAAGATTCAGGGTTCATTCAGGGTTCACGGCTGCTAACCCTAACCCAGTTGGAAGTGTTGCTTGGTCAACATCATGGTGGGCATTGTGCCCCTTTTCCAGTCAACACTGGGTACTATACCTAGACAACAACCTGCCCGGTCTTGAACCACCTCAAGGACTTAAATAGATGGCCTTCCCCTGGAATCCCACTTCCAATCCACTCCGTGGCTCGTCACACCCCCCCTGACCTTCACCACCCCCCCCCCCCCCCCC
>MU866509.1:0-20772 GCA_033296915.1 Triangularia setosa | reverse complement strand
CAATCAAATCAATCAAATCAGATGCGACAGCTAAACATTTCAATCAAATCAAATCCGAGGTCCAAAGTTGATTGATTGATCTGACGGCAGCGCTGATCTTGCGCTTCCCAAAAGCCCTACTCATCTTCCTCGGACTCTCTCTCTTCATCTACTCGAAGTCGGCGGTGGAATGTCTATCTTGGGAGGTTCTGGATAAAAGCATCAGTATTACAACTTGAAAGCAGCCAGGTCCTCTCGATGGTATGCCGGACAAGACAGCCCTTCATGCTGTGACGGTGGACATTCCCGAGCTCCTAGTCCTCAATGTAAAAAAGTGACCGGCGATCGAGATACTTATGCTGTTAGGCTCGTCGAGTGACGAAATGGTTCATCACCAAAATAGCAAGCTGGCGGACGTTTCTCTCACATTCCTCCTTGCCAAGTCTGGCCTGGAAATCCAGTTGGCCAAGCCCTCTCCTTCAGGAGGTGCGTCAATGGTACCGTAGGGCCTCGAGTGTCTCATTTGATCAGATGGGACAACGACAGCTATCTAAAAAGGAGAGGATGTACTTGATACTGTAGACTGGAAATGCTAGCGTCACGGTGCCGGCTTCTTCATTCAACCCTAACCCCAACTTGCTACCCTGGAATATAACGCCTTGGCATCCAGGGGCAAATAGGGGCAATGTCAACATTGACTTGGTGCAGCCAAGAGGTGCCATACTTTGTGCTAAAAGTCCCAAACAAAAACGACTTTCTTTAATATCCTCAAATTATGGGGCGGTACAAGTTGTAGAACTGTTCGCTCCGGTGTCGATATCGGTGCAGCTAACATTTCGGGTTGGTTGTATCGACCCCTTTAAGGACTGGCTTGACTTCGCGGGGACCTCTAAAAGGCTCGTTGTTTCAAATGTTAGGCTTTGAGAACTGTCCCTCCATGACGGACGATCCATGAGCTAGTCAAAACCATCTTTTTCTTTCATTGTTGATGAGGCTAAAGGCCAGCTGAATGATGTCGCTGCATTGGTTGGCTTGCAATGGCGGCCAGGTTCGCGCAAAAGAAGAAGCCCGGGTAAATCTCGCTGAAAGGCCGACTATTTTGAAATAAACCAGCTGTGTTAGCCCAAGAATGACAAGGCGCCGATGCCACTGAGGAGATAAGGTGCCATAGGTGTGCCGTTCGGCTTGTTGCGGAGCTCAAGAGTCATAACCTAAATGGCGGCCTTGCAAAGGCGAACCTCGCACTCGGCGGGGCCGCAGTCGCATCGGTGGGCATGATTGCGCATCATGTAATCCTTGTCCGAGCTATACAAATTATAGACTGACACAAACCAAACCAATCTCACAAACCGCGAGCTCTCAAAGCTCACACCGACCCGTGGTCGCCGTAATCGCAGCAATGAAAGAGGGTCTTTTTTGCCGCCAGCAAGAAAGCCACATGAGTGAATTCAGAGGCTCCACTGGGGAAGTGTCTCAATCATGCACAAGAGGTCTCTGTCTCTCTTTTTGCAATATTTGTGACGGATTGACCGTCGCCATGCTACAGAGATTCGCAGACCGCAGCAGCCCACACAGCATGCCGAGCTTGTTGGTGGGCACTTTAGGTCTGTCATTGTCATCTCTCATCTTTTCGTTGCTGGTTAAGTGTTAGCTAACCAATTGTCACAAGCAAATCTGGTAGCAACATACACTACATTTGCATCGTGCTGTAGGTATCGAAGTTGTGACTTCATGATGGAGAACGGCGGGAGGCTCGCCAGGTGGTGTGGCCGAGTTTGAATCGCCTGACTGGATTAGGCCCATTTCCCAACCACATAGTTGTTGATGGCCTCGTTGTAGCTTCGAGGTCGGATGCGACGGAGGGCACAATACAAAAGGAGCGGTGAGGAGGTGCCCTGGCTACTAAGGAGCTTCAACGTGACGGTTGAGCTTGAAGCTGATGAACGGATGATCTCGCGCTTGGGTTTCGTTGATTGGCCTGGCTGTTCCCTAGGCTAGTTCATCTTCCGACCTATCCTAGGGACGGATCCAGCTTTCGATCCCAGTGACTGTAATTCGACATGGTGATCCATATTTGAGGTGTTGTGAGTAAATCCAGAACTTGGCTAGATCTCGCCAGAGGCTCCGTGAAAGGGTTTCACCGGTAGGTGGCTAAAAAATGGGTAAAAGTGCGATGTTCTGTTAAGTGGAAGTGGCTTGCAAGCAGTTCTAATATACTGCTTGCAAGACTGACCTGTGAAAGGCTGGCACGCCAGCAAGTGGGTCCACTTCCTTATCTAATCTAACTAGATACATGATATCCTGTATCACTCCGTTCAATTACATGTACAGGAATCATGTAGGTGATTTAGCGCGACGCCTTCGCCTACTGACAGGTTCCAGCTGTGTGTGGGATGGTTCACTTAAAAGCTCGGGAAGTAGGTGGTCAGACTGCGTTGAGAGTCTGTTTTATTGAAATGTGTAATATATATGTAAAAGAATTGGACCCAGTATGTTGTCTCGGTAGCTGAACCGCCACGACGAAACAAGCGTTGATGTTATCAATTCACAGCAGCATTTCTACCTACTGCGGCAGATTCCAGGATTAAAAGCATCTGGAGGGACTTATATGTCTTTGGGAAAGACGTGTGCGGTGCTTGCTTTGGGTCATCTCCATAATTGCTTGCTAGCTGCAGCTTGATGGCTGAGTGCTGTGGCTTGACCGTTTGTTATGATAACTCGCTTGATAAAAGTGTTTGTGTTGAGCTATGACAGATGCAGTGGTAGCTTATTGTAAGGAACATTGGTGTCGAATAGAAATCACAGCTGGTGGCGGAGAAAGAGAAATATGTTTGGCCAAAAAACATGATGACAGAACCCCAAACTCGGGAGAACAGCTGCAAAGAGGGCAGCGCAAGCACTCACCCGGCTGTTAAGACCTTCAGAGCCATAGACAAGTGTCTAAATATTACTCAATCCGATAATACGTAAGCATGTTCAGATAAAGAGATAGCCAGCAAACAAGAAATCAACACCCCAACGCCTTTCAATTCAGCTTTGCCAAAATGATCAAAGAGACAAAGTTGCAAAGTCCACCCAGAACTCAAAGAAAAATAGTAGTTACACCATTCTCCAAGTCCCTTTTTCACACAAAACTTGCACCAAACCCCCCCTGGCTAGTGTCCCCACAGCACCTCACCACTCCTCCCAAACCGCATCCGGCAACACCGTTCGCATGATCCCCCAGTGCCCCATTGCACTGCTCTCATGCCACTTGACTAATCGTTCGGTGTCGTTCGCCCTCAAAACTCCCTCGGCCTCTCCCTCCGCTTTCACAAAGTCCTCCTCTATGACTTCGTGCTGGGGGTACAGAAACGCCTGTCTTGACGGGCTGTTCAGCAAGTCCCTTTGGTTCGGATGCCTAAACTTCACTTCTCCCGAAGTAGACTTGGTGCAGAACATGACCATGTTGGTAAAGTCTCTTTGGTTCTTGGCGAAATCCTCCAGATCGCGCGGGTGCTCACGGAAGCCGCGGCAGGAGGGGAAGACGGAGCGGATGGTGTTGGTGACGATGCGGGGTGGGGGGAGGGCGAAGTCGCCTGCGTAGTTCTATACTAGGTTGGTAAGGTGAGGAGAGGACTTTATGTAGATAAGAGACTTACGATGGCGATGACTCCATTTGGTTTGAGCAGCGCGTTCAGGTTGAGGAGGAACTCGAGGGTAAAGAGAGGAATGGGCTCAGCGCCACCGGTAAAGACGTCGTGGACAATGTAATCAAAGCGCTGCCCTTCCTCGTCAGCTGCCAGGCGGGAGGTGTAAGTGACCGCGTCTTCGATGACAGCGGTGTGGTTCTTAGGGAGCTGGAAATATTTGAGCGCAAAGTCGTGGACCACAGGGTCAATTTCGACGACTGTAGTGTCAATACCGTGGGCCACAAGGGCAGCGGGGGTTGTGCCAATGCCGAGACCGCTGTTGAACGTTAGCTTTCTACTGTTCATGGAGCAGGAGAGAGCAGGAAAGACTTACATGACAAGAGCTTTCGCCTTCTCATCCTTAATCTTCTCGGGCGTTTTAACCAACCTCACTGCCTCCAGCATGGCAAAAACACCATAAATGGGCTCGGCAACCTGGTTGCCCTTGAACTGTCCCTGCCCCAAGAACTTCACCCACTCGCCACCCAACAGAGAATGATCGCATCTCATAACCCTGTATCCCTCCTTTGGGCTGTCCACCACAGAGATATACCCCGTCAGACTCTCCTTCCGATCCAGCACCACATAACCAACCTTTTCCAGACCCTTGTTCAGATTCTCAAGCGCATGTCTGGCGGGGAGGTGTGTATTCAGCAACGCGGTATGCAACAGCGCCGGCAGCGCAAAAACCAGCAACTTTGACGGCGCCAGAGCCGCATAACTTCCCGCCAAGCCCAGCTCCATGCCCACCCTCGTATTCACCACTGACTGACCAACATACTCCTCCGCCAGCCCGCCTAGAACCTCCTCCGAGAGCTTGTAAAACCCGTAGCTCCCCAGCCCTGGTAACGCGTCTCTAATCCAACCTGGCAGAAACCCAGGAAAATCCGCACCCTCAAGATAAGTAGCCACGCAAGCTACACTAATCGTGACTAGCGGTAGCAAAGTCAGCCCTTCCGTGACCAACGGCCCCCACTGCGCCGTGAGTGTTGAGCTGATCTTCCCCAAGACGAACTGGACTACGGGGACATAAACCGCCAACACAGGCAGGAGCTTTTCTGGCTTAAACGGCAAGACTCGGTTGAGAGTGAGATTAGTCGACCAGCCGGCAAAACACCCCGCCAGGATGACCTTGGAATGCCATTTTGAAGAGGGAATAGAGCCATAGGTTGGAGAGAGGTTGAGCTGGGAGACGGTGGAGTAGAGTGCGATGAGGGAGAGTAAGGCGGCAGATTTGAGGTAGATGATGGACTGTTCTGTGAAGTAGTGCAGTGTGGTTTCGGACTGGGCTTTTTGGGCGAGGGACTTGAGTTCTTTCTCGAATGATTCGGGGGTGAAGGAGCTGTTGGGGTCGATATGGGGGATGGCTTTTGAGGAGGAGGATGGAGATGAGGAGGACCCTGGGGTGGATTTACGTTGTTTGGGCGCCATGGTTTGTGGCCATCAAGATCTCATGGGCATGGCAGAAAAAAAAGCCAAAGTGAGAGGAAGGATGAGTGAGGTTATTTCATGAAGTTCAACTGATGAGTGAAGCGCAATCTGGTCTCATTTATGTCCAAGACTTTGACTGATTGGTTGGCGGTCGGTTTGGAGATGCGACACCAAGGAGCTTTTGGTGCCGCACCAGGTTGGGAACAGCGGGATGGAGCTGGAGCTACCCTTGTCATTTCTGCCGCGGCCTGCCTGCCGGGAACAGAGAGAGTGGGGGATTGGGGTGGGGGGACGATGACGCTTTGAGAGTTTTTGTGGAGAAGCCAACAGCATCACACAATTTTTAACGGGGACTGCCCAGCTTCTTCTGCCTGTGTCCATCCACATCCACCCGAGATCATCCACTCCAAAAATCTGGCCTGTGCCGCAATCACAAGCTTCTGTTTACTTGTTTCTCTCCTCCAAACACCATATTTGTTGTACATATCGTTGTCAGACCTGCCCATCATGTCCGTCCCTCAGCTTCTCACCGAGTTTGTCGACTACGTTGACTTCAACCAGCGCAGCTTGTTCGGTAGGTTGCTCCCGCGCTTGTATCTGATTGCTATGCCAGACGAAGCATCTCTGACCACTTCGATAGTCTCTGCTGCTGCCATTGCCTTCAACCCTACGTTTTGGAAGTGAGTGTGGCCCCCACTCTGCTGGAATCTAACCAGCAACGCAGTCCTGCTAACAGCTCAACCCCAAATAGTATCGTTGCCCGCAAGGAGTACCGTGACCACTTCCTTACCCGCGCCTTTGGCGGAAACGCCCAAAGAGCATGCTACGCCCTCGCTGCCACCATCTTCTCCCTCGGTCTCCTCCGTGACTTTCTCTACGAGCGTGCCCTCCGTAACCAACCATCACACCCCGCCCTCGAGGGCGAGAATGTCACCTACGCTGCCTATGCCCTCTTGGCTGCTGGAAACATCTTGGTTATTTCTTCGACATGGCAGCTTGGTATCACCGGCACCTTCTTGGGCGACTACTTTGGCATTCTGATGGACAAGATGGTTACCGGCTTCCCCTTCAACATCACCAGCGCCCCCATGTACTATGGTTCCACCATGAGCTTCTTGGGCAGCGCTCTGCTGTACGGAAAGCCTGCCGGTATTCTCCTCACTCTTCACGTCCTCATCGTCTACATTGTCGCCATCCAGTTTGAGAACCCCTTTACCTCTGGTATTTATGCCAGGCGCGAGCGTGAGAGGGCCAAGGCTGGTGGTTACGAGGAGAAAAAGGAGCTCTAAGCTTGCTGCCGCCATGGCGGGAGCAGCTCAGGTGTATTAGACGCGGGAGAAGCGCTGGGCTTCGGAAAAAAGGACCGACAACCGGCAGGGCACGCCGTCTGCAGTCTCGACGCTTTTGATGACGCATTTTGCAGACGCCCTTGCGGCCTAGCGAGCAGGAAATTTTGATGCCAGATTGTGGCAGCGATGACGGATAAGGTTCCTCTCCCCTCAACGATGGTGGTTGTGGTGCAGGAGCACCCGGCAGAGGACTGGCCATTCCAAGGGTTACGAGGAGTGCGGTCCGATGTCGCTGGTCATCAACTGGCCCAACGAAACCAACTCAGACAAGTTAGAATTCAGATAGATTGAACATGACCTATCTGCCCACATCTCTTTTGACTCCTTTTTTTTTTTTTTTTTTTTTTTTGGCATCTGCCAGTCAATGGAATGCCGGGGCATATCTGAATATGCAGGGCCTCGGGCAGAGCATCACAAAGGACACAAGGTTTGCGCTACACGAACCCTGTTGACATTGTAGCCGGACAGTCTGCCGGATCATTAATCTGTTCCATGACGGCATCATCTCGACACTGCTCGGGTGACATTTTGTTCCAAATCCCCATGGCCAAATCTCGAATTTGGATCTCGTGGCTTGTGGCTGACTGTTGCAAACCTTCTTTTAGCTCCGAATCCGGAACTCGCTGAGTGAGAGCCGCATGTTGCACACACCCGACTGTAGCGCTCTCAATTGTCCCTTCTCGTTTTGGGAGACGATAGCGAGGGGTTTGAGTAGCTCACGGTCATTAAGCGGTCGCTTTCCTCACATTTCATCCCTGCCTCGTGCTTTCTTATCTTGCACCTGGTAATTTGGGAAACTGGGAGGCTCCTGCTCTCACTGCTCTCGGTGCCTTTACACTTTGGCCTTCTCCCACCGTCAATTGCGTCTCCGTCTACAACATATCCCCGGCCTAGTAAACTGCCCGCCCCCTCCCGAACCAGCGAAGATATCACCAACAAACTTTGGACCACAGACAAAACCAAAATCCATGCCCCTTATCCAAACATCTGGCCCCCAACCAAGACCTCAACGAGACTTCAAACTGCCACACACGACCGAGAGCGGAATCACACATGATGGCCAACTCTGGCGTTCCCGACCCCGGAGGCGAAAGTCCGGATGTGTCGTCGACGCCGGTTATTGGGACGGATCAAGGCAAGACGGCACCACCAAACCCAGAAGGCGACGCCCTACCGTTGATTCGCTCCCTTCACGAGCGTGCCAGCACCAGCGCAAGCATTTCCACTCCCCGGGGCGGTGGGAGTGGGAACGGTAGCTCGGCAGTCAAGGTCAAGGTCAAGGAGAAGCTCCAGAATTTCAAGAGGGCGGTGGTGACGTTTGGCAAGTTTGTCGGGCCGGGGTTCATGGTTGCTGTTGCTTATAGTGAGTCCCACTCTCATATCCTTGTTGGATGGGTGTTGATATTGCGAAAAAAAAAATAGTCGATCCGGGGAACTACGCGACGGATGTCGCCGCGGGAGCATCATATCAGTTCCGGCTGCTGTTTGTGGTGCTGCTGAGCAACATCTTTGCCATCTTTCTGCAGACGCTGTCGATCAAGCTGGGGACGGTAAGCGGGCTAAACCTGGCGGAGGCGTGCCGGGCCTTTTTGCCGAGGTGGGCGAATTACGGCTTGTATGCCATGGCGGAGGGGGCGATTGTTGCTACTGATGTTGCAGAGGTGATTGGCACGGCCATTGCGATCAATCTTTTGGTTCCGCAGATCCCCCTCGTGGCGGGGTGCGCGTTATCGATTCTGGAGGTGATGTTGATTTTGGTTTTTTACCGGCCGACGGGGTCGATAAGGGGTCTGAGGACGTTTGAGTATTTTGTGATGGGCTTGGTGCTGGCGGTGGTGGTGTGCTTTTGTATACAGCTGTCGCTGATTAGGGACACAGCGGCGGTGGGGGAGGTTTTCAGGGGGTATTTACCGAGCAGGGAGCTGGTGGAACAGAAGGCGCTGTATCAGGCGTGCGGGATCTTGGGGGCGACGGTGATGCCGCACAGTTTGTATTTGGGGAGCGGGATTGTGCAGGCGAGGTTGTATGACTTTGACGTCAAGTCTGGGCTGCTGCCTCCGACGCTGAGCGAGTCTCCAGGGGAAGGGGCGAGGAGGAGTAATGGGGGGTGCAGTGATGATGGGTTGAAGGGGTATATACCTAGTTTGGATGCGATCAGGCACTCGCTCAAGTACTCGGTTGCGGAGCTGGCGTTGGCGCTGTTCAGCTTTGCGCTGTTTGTAAACAGTGCGATTTTGATTGTGGCTGGGGCGGCGTTGTACAACACGCCGGAGGCGGTGGATGCGGATTTGTTTGGGATTCACGATTTATTGTCCAAAAGCATTGCGCCGATTGCGGGGACGGTGTTTGCGCTGGCGTTGCTGTTTTCGGGGGTGAGCGCGGGGATTGTGTGTACGATTGCTGGCCAGATGGTTAGTGAAGGGGCGCTGAGGTGGACGATACGGCCTTGGCTGAGGAGGCTGATTACACGAAGCATCAGCATTGTGCCGAGTATTGTGATTGCGGCGGCGGTGGGGAGGGAGGGGTTGGACGCGGCGCTGAATGGGAGCCAGGTGGCGCTGAGTATTGTGTTGCCGTTTATCACGGCACCGTTGATTTACTTTACGGCACTGGATAAGTTTATGATGGTGAGGCCGGGGATGGCGAGGTTTGGGGGTCATTATGGGGCGGACGACGAGGAGACTCTGGAGGGGGATAATGGGGAAGAGGGGGGTCAGGGTGTGAAGGGGCGGTTGAGGAGGTGGTTGAGGATCAAGAGCTGTTATTCGGAGAGGGGGGCGGTGAGGATGGCGAACAGCTGGTGGGTGACTTGCTTTGGAGTGGTGGTTTGGTTGATTATCACGGTGATGAATGTTGCGAATCTGGTGTTGTTGGGCAAGGATGGGTCTTAGATGTGGATCGGGAAAAGATGGTGGGAAACGCGGTGTCATATTGATAGATATTTGCCTAGCCTCGACTTTTGTTGGTGACTAGTCAGTGGTGCTTTGGCGCGATGAGACACAGGATCAGAGTGGTGGGCGTTGGAGCGCTTCTTTCCTCGTTGGTCACCAGTTCTCTTGGACTCTTAGATATGCACAACTGCTTATTGATCTTGCGTATACTCGTCTACTGCCCCCTCACTCGTCCTCCTTCTTCTTCTTTGGCGCCAAACTTTTTACCGCCGCCAACTCAGCATACCCCTTTGCGTCCTGATTCGCTTCTTTCCTCCACTCAACCAGCGTCTTTGGCACCTCCTTTGCCAGATTATACTCGGCAACCTTTGGCTCCCCAACAACAGTGTAGACTGGCACTGTGCCCACCCAAACCTTTTCCCTCACCTCTTCACTCTCCATATCGCCCTTGTCATCGGACGGTGGCCCAGTCCTTACCTTTGCACTGCCAGTGTCGATCTTGACTCTCATGACCGCCGTTGCAGCCATCTCTCCAGCCGTCGGTGGTGATCTGGATTCGTTCCATCTGTTGGGAACAACCTTGTTGGTGATGAGCTCCATGGCGTAGAGCTTCTCTGCCGGGTCGGTGACGACGGCGGCGTGGCCGAATAGCACGGCGGATCGGAAGTTGTAGCCGTGGGAGAAGGGAGTTAAAGAGAGCAAGAGGCCGTCGACGGTGGAGGCGGAGACGGTGACAGGGAGGCCTTCGGCGGTGCGGGTGAGGTTGGTGAGGCGGGCGGAGATGTAGCCGTGGATGTAGAGGTCCAGGACGTCGCCTAGATCGGCGGAGGGGCGGTCGAAGGAGCCCATTTGGCCAATCATGGGGATGGTGGCTGGATAGGGGGAGTTGGGGGTGTTGAAGGAGACATGGAGGAGGGGGGTGGAGTTGATTATTGAGTGGATGGTTCGGAGGGAGTATTCGGCTGCGAGGGGAGTTAGAAGCTGATATTGGCTGGAAGGGGCAGGCGGAAAGTGGGCGACTGACCAAGGTGGTTGTATCGCTTCACGGTGTTGTGAGTTTCTTTGGGGTACTCGAGGTCCTGGCGAGGCATCCTGGCGGTGATGTGATAAAGGTCAAAGGAGACGAGGGAAGTGTAGTCAATGGCTAGGAATCGGGTCGGGCATGAACAGGCTCGTGAGTACCAAGAGAGGATGTAGGTCTTATACGTGATCTTTAGTGCTGGTGAGATGAAGTGGTTACAATGAGTCACGGAAGCACAGTCATTGATCCCAGTACGTGGTGGTTGATGTGTCGGCCTTGGTATCAAAGTTGTTCCCTAGTCTGATGCCAATTCGGTTATCTTGAGACTAACACATGTAGCATTGCCCAGACAGGAAATTACGGTGCAACTGGCACAGTGGCTCGAGATGTTCTTCTAGCGGGCATCCATCTCCAAGTACGAGATAACATCATAGCTCGAGATGTTGCAAGTGGAAATGGCGATGAGATGATTGGTCCCGGGTGGGAACCCCTCCTCGGAAGCGGAAGCCATCGGGTTTCCACTGGCCCGTTGCTTTCCGCAGACACGGTGTCGAGAAGCTGACGGGACTGGCCTACGGATCGGTACGCCTTTCTAATGACCACCAGACACAGTCATCGTCTATGCGACCCAAACCGCGCCTTTGCCATGACTTTGCCGTCGGGATACGGGCCATCAGACGTGGGCTTTGGGCCTGTCTGGCCTGCCATCCCGGGCCACAAGATCATCAAAAGAATTGAGACTGGAGATTCACTCTGGACCGATCCACGGCCTATAGCGGATCTCGCGTCGTCTCCCTTTTGAAAACGCCCTCCTTGTCTGTGACAAACTGGCATAATCGCCCCCTCATTGTGACCCCTCACCCTGGGAAAGGATGGCTACACATGGCAAGCCCGTGTAAGCGCGATTGTTACTTTGAAAGCGGGAGTGAACAAAAACTTGTAGTTCCGTTGTGACCGCCCTAATGGCGACATGTTTTGGATCTCTTCGGCGAGTTGAATCTCCTGCCAGGCAAGAGCGGGTAAATCGTGACACGAATGATCTCGAGGCTCCTTGGAACAGCTTGGCCTTTGAACGGCTGGCGGCTGGTGGTTGGATAAACCTGGCCTGGTCAGTTTCCTCAAGGCAAGTGGAAATCACTTGCCGCAATTCAGGTAGCTTGAATCTGTATCCGTATCAGTTTGGTTTGCAGGAAGAAGGAAAGCACCAGCGCTGAAGCCTCAACATCTCATTGTTGATGCTTATCGGCTTATCTCTCTTATCGCTGCGCCGATAAGCTCTTGATCAGCGCGGGGAGGCCTTGTACCAGAACCTGACTGATGAGGTTCACCTCACAGTCTTACACGTGAGCCTGCGAAACAGGCCTCGGATGGATTTCTCGAGATACACAACATTTCATTCCAAACGAAGACCAGCCTCGGCCGCGGCTTGGTTGAATCCTCAGACATCGACGACAGACTGGCAGCCAGATGACGAAGCAATTATCCTATCACTGCTCAGGAACGGGCACACACACCTCAATCACATCATCGAGCGCCTGGACGGCCGTTTCGTCGCTCCTTTAACACAGCTAGCTGCCACTGAGCAGATGCTCGTTGCGAGTCAGTGCGTCTGCCCATCCAACTGGCATCCTCCTGCCAACTGCTTGGACACACGGACAGCCCGTTCGGTACGACAGACGGGGCATTCCAAGCGCGGGAGAACGACGAGATGGAAGAGCAGGGACTTCCCTCTTTTTACTCTTTTTTCTTCAATCTGGGAAGTTTCTGCAGCGAGTCTGTGCGAGATGCGACATCTCAGGTTTCAAGTGAAACACCAAGGACGGGGTTACGATGCAACCGCCGAGCATTGGCCTTGTCAGCCTCGCCCCTCGTCCAATCGCTGCCGATGCCTCGCGCCAGCATGAACAACAGATGGCGAGACCTCACACGCTGCCCTGCCAGGCGCGCAACTTTGGGTTGGCTCCCGTTTACTAGAGAATACGCTTTTGCAAGCGAAGCCCGTCGACGGAGCATTTCGCCGTGGGCCTTGACTGGATGGCGAAAAGGGGGGCTGCTCCCATGTCGCTGTAACAAGCGCGACAAGCTCTGGCTTGGCAGCCTCTTGCTACCTCCTCTCATCACCCCCTTCTCCACTACCCGCCGTTCGCCATCCCACCCCAGGAGGAACGCAGCTGATCCGGGGGCGTTGACCGTCGACCGTCGCAGCAGCCCGGTCGGGAGACTCTTCGAGAACTGCTTCTCTTTTCTCTTTTTTCCTTTGCTCTCCTTCTGTTTGTTTGGCACGACACAGCATGGGCCCCGACATGTCTGCCTGTCATTGACACTATTCACAACATCAACGCCGTGACGTGCGGGAAACGATCACTATGAGACGCTCATTCAACTAACACCCTCTTCTATTCTTACCTTAATAATTGCCCCATTGACTGGGCCTTTTGAGTTTCTCTCTCTACTCGTTCCATCCCGTTTACTACTACTAATCATCGTCCATTATGGCGAACAACGGTACCACCACGCAGGCCCTTCTCGGGGCCTTCACCTTGTCAGTTTTCTCTCGCCACTCTTTTTCTCTCCTCGTCCGAGTCGACAGCGTTGTCTGTTGGGTGTGGTTGTGATGGATGAAGAGAAGCGAGGAAGGGGGTTCGCGTTGTGGAAGCACGGTTGGCTGACATGTTGGTATAGTGGAAGCGTGGTTTATGCTGCCTCGGCGGCTCTCGTTCTTTACATCAACGGCCATGGTGCTGCGGTATTCCGCGACAGCCAGAGGCTGGTCCTCGTATCATTTCTTATATCTTCGGCCCTGTGGGCTGCCATCGATTTTGTTACGACGCTCCTCGATACCACAGGCCCATCGATGCCTTGTCAAATCGGTGTTATTTTCGCTTCTATTTTCGACCAGTTGGCAAGGTTCTCGATCGAACAGTTCTTGCTATGGGCTTTGCATACTAATAAGGGGGGCAAGCTTTCGGTGATGCAGCTGCTTCCCCAGATTTTGGTTTTGACCCGGTTCCTCGCCGGTGCCGTGTTTGTCGGCTTCACCCGACCTCAAACCGACGACTTTTGCCTCACGACGACGTCGGCTCTTCCGGTTGGTGTTGCTGTGCTGGCTTTGGACGCGGTCATTATTGTGCTCCTCATTCAAAAGGCCTACTCGAGTGGGGGTGCTGCGAGGACAAACTCCAAGTCTCTCACCTCGGTCTTGCTAGGACTTATTTGCTGGACAGCTGCCAGCATTGTGATGCTGCTCGGTATTACCACCATCCCACCTGCTGCGAGGACAGCTCTCCCTGCCGGAGGACTTTTGGTGCTGATCGGTAAGTGGCCAGCTAGCATTCTGTTTCTCTTTAGCTGACGCCGCCTAGTTTTCGTTACGGCTGGCGCCATGACCTTGATCACGTCCAGAAAATCCGACTCTGGGCTCCCCGAAGCTCCTTCACCGAGACGTATCAACATTAGCCGAGATATTTCCACTGCCGATTCTGAATATCCCCCGAGCCGGTACGAGGATTTGAAGGAGGCGAACATTCGGTCGTCGAGGAGTTTTGTCAATCCTAGGGAGGTACCAAGCACCAAGGATGAGACCAGTGTTGGATTCCCGTTTGCGATGAGCGTTGCCACCCAAGGAGTGCCCGCGATGCCGCCACCCGTGAGCACGGAATATGTCCGCAAGCTGGAGAGATCGGCTTCTCAAAAGAAGCCCATGTGGGATTTTGGAAAGAGGGCATCTGCTGCGGGTGGAAGGCCGGTGATTGGCAGGCCAGTCCTCCAGAATGACGAGGACCGTAACCCATTGAACAAGATCACGGTCATTGATCTTCAGGAAGCCGCCATGGCGGACAAGGAGAGGAGGCAAACTATGATTGGGGAGGAGGGAAGGCAGTCGATGGCACATCGTTCCGTCATTCAGTCGATGCATCTTACTCCCGAGGAGGGCGTCAAGCGGGCCGCCAGCATGAAGAGGAAGGAGGTGGCTTCGGTTTTGTCCCACCAGAGTGCCTTCCCCGGAGGCCTTCAGGCCGACAGCTCTGCTTCTACCACTTCAGCACAGCTTTCTCCTGGCAGTGATGAGACTCGCCGGAGGTCACCACGCCAGCCTGGACCAGAGGAGCAACGCCCCTGGACCCCCGAGAAGCTCACCCCCGCCCCTCAACCCGCCAGGGCACCACAAAACGACGTTCGTCCAGTGACCGTGCTGCTACAGGCCAATGTTCCTCAGCCCATTCAAAGACCAGACATTCGCCCATCGAGGATGCTGCCTCCGTCGCCCGACACACCCCCACCTGAAGCCACCAAGACACCGCTCCAGAGGAGGCCGACGATTGGTCTTCCAACTAACCCACGAGCTCGCGGCATTCAGATCGGCAAGGAAGCGGGTGCCTCATCGCAGCACAAGACCATCATGTTTGTGAACAACATTGAGTATCACGACCCAGTTGCTGTTGAGAACATCATGAGCCGTGCAAACACTCTGCCTTCGAAGCCAGCCCCGACTTCCAATGCCCCAACCAGGGTTGCTTCAGTGGTCAACCGGCCCCGACCTATCCCACGCAAGCCCGAAAATTCACCAGCAAATACCATTCCTTCCCCCAGCCACCGCAGGAGCAAATCAGCTGGCTCTCTCTTGGGGAGGAAATCCATTTTGAACTCAACCTCTGGCAGTCCCACTCAGCTTCCACCGCTTCCACCTGCCCCCAAGAGCGTAGCATTGCCCGCGAGGCCGCAACCCAACAACACCAAGAGCATGACGTTTGACGAAAAGATGACTCTCCTCTTCCCCGCCCCACCGAGGTCGAAGTCTGTCAGGCGTAGATCATCCTCGGTGCCCGAGCTTCCTCAGATCCCCAAGTCCTATCTGCATACCGCTTCCTCGCCCACCGAAGCCGACAACCAGAGGCTGTCCAACCGCACCACCAAGACATCCGTCCGTACCGAGAGCGTCCTTGAAGTGGACGAGATTCCACGGAAAGCGTCGGCCGTGAAGGCCACTGACGAGGCGAGCAAGGCGTGGCTCAGTGCTTTTGAAGCTGGCAAGCAAAACCAAGGCAAGCGCAAGTCGTCACCAGTCATTCCTCCTGTGCGAGCGTCAGCTTGGACCGAGACTACTGTGGATGATTTGGGAACGTTGACAAACTGGAGCTCCATGAACTCTCCCGAGTATGCCATGCCAATGGCCATCATGCCAGCTCAGGGCCTTCCTGCGGCTGTTCAGATGCCCACGAAGCAAGCTTTTGAAGAGCCCAAGGAGGAAACCAGAGTTGTCGAGTCTCGCAATAGCGATGACGTGCCTTTCATGCTCGACACTTCTACCTTCTCCAAGTTCGACATGCGGAAGTCCTGGCTCGTGGACGGTGAGGTCACCATTCCTGCCCCGGAGGAGCCTGAGCCTGAACCGGTTCCCGAGTCTGTCTCTGCGCCAAAGCCTGTACCCCAGAGCCAGTGGCATAGGCGCGTTGGCGATGAGTGCCCTGCCTTCTCCAAGGAGTGCATGAGCAAGAAGGGATGCAGAAAGACACCCCCTACTCCTCTGTCCCTGAGCACCCCCAACAAGAAGGCAATCGTTGTTCAGGCTGAGCTTTCGCCGGTAGAGTCCCCAGAACAAGCGCTGCAGCAGATTCGGGCCCAGCTCAAGAAGCTGGACCAGCCTGATCTCAACGCCGAGACACCCTCCCAGCGTTTGGCTCTGCTCGAGAACCTGGAGAAGGAGATGGGCATGCAAGTTGATCACTGGAAGGAGATGAAGCACGATATTGGCCGTGATTCTCTCTCCAGCATCCAGACCAGCTCGCCCGCTGTTAAGCGTGACTCGGTCTCCAGCGTCGCCAACATTGGCCCTAGGTCGTCCAGCAACAGGTTGAGTATCGGCTCCGACCGCAGAGCTTCGCGCCTTGCCCGTCTGTCCAAGCACAGCATGACCAAGATGGAGGAGCAACCTTCAGTGCGTAACTCTGGAAGTCCTCAGATGAGCAAGTGGCAAAAGCGCTTGACCGAGGCTCAGATGGAGTACATGGACGCCCGTCTCCTCCGTGAGAGCAGCGTCAACTTTTTGCAACTCACCAGAGCTCAGCTTGCGAGCCCTACTCCCCCAGAGTCTGACGTATCCTCCAACGCCGATGTCACCGAGGAGGTACCCCCTGTCCCGGCTCAGTTCCTCAAGCACACCCCCGAGCCGTCTCCCAAACAACCCAAGACGGAGTGGCTTTGGACCCCACCACCCAGGTCTTCTGCCCCTGCCGGTCTTCTGTGGACTGCTCCCGCCAAAGTTGCCGAGACAGATGTCGTCCTCCCCCGCCTTTCCGTTCGTCCCATGGCCAGAAAGGAGCTGGCACCCCTCCAGATTCACAGCACCCACCTCTGGCGCAAGCCTTACACCAGTGCCAGCCGGTCGGCCACCGGACTCTGGAAGCCCGTTTGGGCCTCGGCTGCTCCCCCAGCTGAACCAGTCAAGCGTGTCTCGCAGGTAGCGGCGCCTCAGCCGCAGAAGGCCCCTCGTCCGGTTACACAGCGGCCTCCTCGTCGCAACAAGCGCGTCACTCTTCTCCCTGATATCATTGAGAACCCCGAGCCCTTGCCCGACAAGCGAGGCACTCTCGGCATCTTCCAGTTCCCCTGGGGAGAAAAGTCCGACACTGCCTCCATCCAAGCTCGGCCCCCTGTTTTGATGCCCATGCCCGGCACTATGACCTCTGGCGGGCCGGTCCGTCCCAAGCAACAGATTGAGCCCAGCGAATACTCCTCTTCCTTCTTTGACGATTACGACGATGAGGACGACGTTATTGACGGTATGAACTCTGATGAAGAGGGCAGCGACGATGGCTTCGATGAGACCACCCTCTGGGAGATTGCCAGCCTTCTCAAGGTTGACAACGTCCCCTCCAGGAACAGCTTGGTTCCTTCTGAGGACTCCATTTTGGGTGACTATGTTGACGAGCTCGAGTCCGACGACGAGGACCAGTCTTCCCGCGAGCAGTCCATTGTCATTGGCCTTGCTGAGCCCAGCGACCTTGTTCTCAGCCAGAAGCGTGATTCTGCTAGCCTTGAGAGCTCTACCCTCATGATGCTCAGGGATGCCGTGTATGAGCCCGAAGCCCAACCACAGAAGCCAGTATCCAAGCCTGTTGCCAGGATTGGCCTGCCTTCCAACCCCCGTCCGGCTCCGCCTGCTCGCGCCGCCGAGTCGCAAGTGCCGGCTTCCCCGGCCTCGGCCCCCAGGCAACCCCAGTTTCCTCGCCACCCCATCAAATCCACCAAGGCCGAGACCGCTGTCAAGCAGGTGTCTGCTGGTCTGTGGAGCCCACCCGTCACATTGGATAAAGATTCTTCGCGGGGTGGATTGTTCGCCGTTGACTCGAACCGCACCGTATATCGCACTACCACTGAGGAACCTGCTGCTCAGTACATGAGCCGCAGCCCCCGTCCGGCTGAGCGCAAGCCTCTCGACAATCTGGTATCGACTTCCCTCTGGACTGCTCAGACCGAGGCTCACAAGAGCGAGCGCAGCTGGATTCACAGCAAGTCCGTCTCTGCCAGCCTGTGGACCCCACCTATCACTGATAGGTCCTCATCGCGAAGAGGTCTCTTCGTGGTTGACCCTAGCCGCACCGTCTACCGCACCACCACTGAGGAACCTGCTGCTCAGCACATGAGCAGAAGCCCTCGCCCTGCTGGCCGCAAGCCCCTTGACAAGCTGACATCGACTTCCCTCTGGACCGTTGCGGCTTCTGTCAAGACTGAGCGCAACTGGATTTCGACCAAGCCAGTACCTGCCTCTACCGGTGTGTGGAGCCTTCCTGTCATTAAGACGCCTTCTCCATCTGAAGGTCTCTTTTCCGTCGACCCCAGCCGTGCTGTCTACCGCACCACAACCGAGGAGCCTGCTGCTCGTTCTATGAGCCGCAGCCCCCGTCCTGTTGAGCGCAAGCCCCTTGGTCAGCTAAAGTCGACTTCCCTCTGGACCCCCGAGGCTGCCACCAAGGCCGAGCGCAGCTGGATCCACGGGGAGCCCACGGCCAAGAAGACCGCACGCCTTGCGTTCAGCCTTGCTGACTGGCGCGCTGCTTTGAACGAGGCTATCGCCGCTAGCTACTTCAAGGCCACCCGTATCTCCGCCACCGCTGCCGACTGGGACGCCGCTCTCCAAGAGGCCATCGCCCTTGCCTACCCTTCCGTGCAGGTTGCCGAGTTTGACTCCTCCGTCCGCCACCCCGTGTTTGCCGCCAGATCCTTGATCACTCGCTCCGAGTGGTTCCACCCCGCGGCCACCGGTTACACCTACGACGTCGCCAACGTCCACCCTGTCTTCTTTGGCTCTCTGGCCATCACTTGCCCCTTGGAGTCCGTCCACCCTGCCATCTCCTCCTACGCGGCCAAGAAGCTCCGTCGCCAGGCTTCCAAGTCCAAGTGTGAGCGTTCCGCCTCCACCCACGGCCGCAGGGACACCATCCAAGCTCAGATCGAGGCCTTGGAGCAAGAACGCATCTTTGCTCAGCAGTTCGCCCAGGCCGAGTACCGCCGCCGTACCACCTCCGTTTCGGTCGTCCCCTTCCCGCCCCCACCACCTGTCCCAGTTGAGGAGCCAGCCATGGCCACCACATTCGAGACAGTCCAGGATATCCAGCGGCGCCTGAGCCATCGCATCCGCGAGTCGTTGATCATCAGCAGACAGGCCACGCCTGAGCAAACTCCGGTTTCCACCCCTGCGAGAGCCCACTCCCGCTCCAAGTCCTCGGGTTCTTCCCGCTCTCACAAGTCGACAAAGCCAAAGTCTGTTCCTGCCGTCCCTACCAAGCCGGCAGCTACCCTTTGGACTCCCCCAGTGCCAGTTGCTGCTGTTCCATCGCAGCAAATGTGGGCTGCCACCAAGGCAATCAACACTCCAACAACCGAGGTCGCGGTTGAGGATGCTGAATCTGCGGCTAGAAGACAAAAGGGACGCAAGATGATCCAGAAGAAGGCGAGGAAGGTGGAGATTCTGGGGCAGATCCGGGCTGTGAAGAGAGGTGAGGATCCTTTTGAGAGGTTTGAAGGGATGACCATGTGGACTGCCATTCCGGTTGTGCAAGAGGAGAAGAGGGAAGAGAAGGATTGGTTGCACACCACTTGTGTTGCTCAGCCAACATTCGAGGTCGTAAAGGTCAAGAGCAGGAGGAGGACGAGTGTAAGCCAGGTTCCGATTCCGGAGAGGAAGGAGGTTGTGACGGAGAGGGAAAGCTGGAGGGTGCATAGGAGAGGGGAGGGGAGTAAGGGGAGTAAGGTTGTGCTGAGGTATTAAGAGGAGGATATGGGAGGGAAGGAGGGAGTGGATAATTTTCTTTTCAGCTCAATCAGGAGGGGGATAACAACACCCGCCGATTTTTTGTGTATTGCTTTTTTTTTGGGAAATATTTCTCATTTTTTTTTGGATACGTATATTTTTTGTGTTTTTTTGTTAAATCTAGCCTTTGCGCGAAGGAATATGTCTCATTGAAAAATGAGGAACCTGCTGTATTTAAGGGATCAGGAAGGATCAAAATGGATCGATTGATGATGAAAAAGGATCTTTGGGACAGGAACATCCATGCATGCACACCATTGCTATCGTGGCGTGTCTTGTGTTGACTTCAGTGGAGGCTCTATGTGCAGTTGCAGTCAGAGGAAAAGGAATTGTGGAGAGATGGGATGGGATGGAGATGGACGCGAGTCGAGCTCCCCGAGTTCGGTTCCTGCATAACCATTTCCATCAATGCATTCTCGGCTGTTTTCTTTTCTTTTTTTCCTCTCCTAAATTTACCACCGTCGCCCGTCAATACAATGCTCAATGCAGATTTGATCACTTCTCATTGCAACATGCCGATTTCGTCGTGTAGGAAGAGCCCATCACGCGCAAGAAGCTATCAGTGATTGGAATTGCCATCTTTTCCAAGCGTTGTGTGTGTGTTTTTGTGTGAGTGTGAGAGACATTTCTGATCAAATTTCAATGCCAACTGTGCTCTTCCGACACAATGCTTTGACGCACGCGTGGCTTACATCCTTTTTTTCTCTCGAGATATTAGCAGTTTCTTTAGACATATAAAATGTCACAGTGCCAACCAAGGACTAGGTAAGATTTCTTGTTATTGCACGAAGGAAAGAGAAAGAGGAGCGAAGCTCTCTCCGACGAGACCTAAATCTGTGCACGTGTGGTCCGAGCGCCCTGAGCCTTGCTCTGCCGTATGACTAGGCCGCTATCCCTCGAGGTTGGTTTGGTGCCGTGACATAAAACAGATCATACAAGACACACTTTTTATTATTGCCTATCAAAGGTAGTAGTAGTAGTAGTAGTAGTAGTAGTAGTAGTAGTAGTAGTAGTAGTAGTAGTAGTAGTGTGACGATCCCCTGTCCAGAACCTCTGAAAGGGATACCGGTTGAAGGCGAACTTCTAGATAATGGATCGGTGCAGCTAAACAGTGCACAAC
>MU866508.1:0-20894 GCA_033296915.1 Triangularia setosa | reverse complement strand
TAGTTCCCTATACTTGCCTTCCTTCGGTGCCACCTCACACCGTCGTACCTCGCAGTCCAAGGACCCCAGAGTCTTCAGGTAATTGCTTCCGACCTGCCCGGCAGGGCACACAACTAGCCTTCCGACGACATATCTCAACATTTGATTTTCAAGTTTTAACTCACTGCTTACCGCGACATGTTGTCAAAGCTCTTCTGCAGATTGTGAGCTCAGCACAGAACAGCAACATCCACTGCCGCCCTCAACGTGGAAACCAGGTATCACAACCAACATAGTTGATAGTCCCGGTTCTCGGTACTGACCACAAATATAAAAGATTAACGATTCTGACACTTCTTCATACGAACAAGATGAATCCAAAGACACAGGGAACATGTTCAAACAGTTCTGTTATCAACACGTGACTACCTCTTCTCACTATCCCCAGTTGTGTAACCCCTAGCCACGCCCTTCCGCCCCTCTGCAATCGCTGTACTCTCTTCCTCAGTGTAATCACTCCCCAGCCCTTGCCACGTCCGCTGTGACCTCAAGAACTCAGCACCCGGACTAACCACCCCATTTACCATTGCCAACTCGGCCTTTGGTCTTAACGTAAGCGCTCCATTTCCTCCTCTCTGCGTTTCCTTCACTTCCTCATCTTTTACCTCATTCTGTTTGCCCTCCTTCGCCTTCCTGACCCTCATCGGCCGACTGGTACTCACCAACTTCCCTGTCCTGAGATCAAATTCTGGTGGCGCAGATTCTTCCTCGCTGTCATCGTTCTCTTCCAGGTGATTGCCATCCTCGTTTGCTTCATCTTCCCACACCTCATCTTTGCTACCATCTCCATTCTCCCTATCCTCCGGACCCTTCACCCCTTCAATACCGCCCCACCACTCCCCGCCCCAAACTCTCTCATCATCACTCTGCAACGCAATCTCCAGCTCGAACGGCGTGACAACCGGCTGGAAGAAACCAGCATCATCCTCCACCAGACTTGATTCCCAGCACCCAACCACTACCCACCCATCGATTTCAGCAAAGTTGGCCAACTTTGCCGGGTTCAACTTTCCCACCACAACAATGTAACTCTTCTTGTTCACGGCGGCGATTCGTTTTTTGAGGGCATTGACTGATGAGAGGTAATTCGAAACTGATAAAGTGTTGACCAGGATGCCTATGATGCCCGCTGTTGAGAGGGATAGTAGCTTGGCGTACCGGCGGCCTAACAGGCGGCGGGCGGAGAGGGAGGATGATGGAAAGGGGGAGTTGGGAGTTGGGTGGACGTAGAAATTGGCGACACGGGAGGAGAGAGCCAACAGCAGCGCGGTAGGTGGTGTCGAGATGTGGAACAGGGAGTATTCTTTTAGGGATTCTGGTGAGGGAGTATCTTCTGAGGAGGTGTGGGAAACGATCTTGCGGTTGGGAATGATGTTTGTTGGGTCGTGGGTGATCGTTGTTGAGAAGATGTTTGTGTACCCTGATGAAGCGAGATATGAGGCGACGGCGGGGATGTGAGACTGGTAGGTTACGTCTGCCATGATGACCACCTTGGAGCCTTTGTCTGGGTATTCCTTACAGAAGGCTTGGACAGTCTCGTCGAGATTGAGTAAGTGCTCGGTGAAGACGTAGATGACGGGTAGTCGGGAAGTGGGGGAGAGACACGACCGGCCATAGTGGACAACGACCTGGGCATCAGCGTGCTCAGCGGCGACTTCGTCAACACAGCATGCGCTGTAGGAGGTGTCTGCCAGGATGAATATCTTCTCGGCTATTTTTAGCCCAGATTCCTCCTCTTTTGGGAGAGCATTAAGCTCATCCTTTAGTGCTTGAACTAGCCTGGGTGCATCCACCAGCATCGAGTCTGGGAATTGTAAAGCTATCCTCTTCCATTTTTCCTGTCGCAGTTCGCGCGCCGTCCGAGCGACTTCGTAGATTTCGCGGAGTTCATCGTCAGTTTTTCGTGGCCCCTTGGGCTCAGTTAGGGAATCTGAATCGGCACGCTCGAAGAGAAATTCTGCCGGCGTCGAGAGAACCGGGGCGGAGGATAGTATGGTCATTTTTTGTTGCTGTTGCGCTGGTCCTCGACGGTTAGGTGATGGTAGTTCTGGCCGTCCAAACAGTGACATGAACTTTTTTTTGGCGAATGCGGGGCACTGTTGATCTGCAAAACTACCCCGCGGCTTGGGTGACGTTGGGCGGGCCGCTGACCCCGGCCACAGTTTGCCTGGCTGCAAATGTCCCGGCAGGCAAATGATTACAGCGGGGCATTAGCTTGAACAGCATTGAGCTGAGACATGAACAACACAACGCCAAAACACTAACAACAACCGAGATAAACAATATGATTAGGTTCTAAAATGGAACGCCAGAAAATGCAGGTATCACTATTCCGTCGCTTTTTGCTGCCCTCCATGAGACGCAAATCTCAGAACACCGTGAGAGGATTCCACCCCACAGCAAGTACCCTTGTGGCCATGTAAAATGCTAGCGCAACAGCATACGAGATGCTCGAAAACAAAATCACCGCCGTCCACCCCGACCCAGACAACAACGCGCCACCGATTGGAACACTGCTCAGCGTGCCAAAGCTGGCCACCATCATGGCCGTCGAGAAAAGTCGCCCAAACTTTCGGTGGTCGCAGAGTTGACCCAGACACACAGGAACCAAGCCGATATTGCTGCCACTGCCAAACCCAAACAGCACCGCATATGCGATCAGTATCGGGTTCGAGTGCCCCGCCGGGAGCCACAGCGCCAGCCCCGTGATCAGGCAAATGGCTATGGTGATGATGATAACGTTGAACCGCCCAATCTTGTCAGCCAGTATCCCCGGCAACACACGGCCCAGCACAGATCCAGCATTCAGGTACGACAGCAGCAAATAACTATCCGTCGCGTCCTGACCGTGGTCGACCGCATACGACACAATGTACGTCAACGGAACGAACAGTCCCCACTCCATGAAGAACACACCGAGCGCTGCGCAGGCGAATCGGGCATCTTTGAATACTGAAAAGTCCGGCCAAACTGACTGCACCTTTTCGCCTTTGGCGGGGGGCAGTCTTGTCTTAATGAACAGATTGGCTGGGATGGCAAGGCCGAGCATTATGAGGGCGAGGACACGGCTACTCCAGTCGAACCCAATGCTCGGCAACAGCTCTCTCAGGACAATGGGGAAGATCACGCCGCCAATGCCACCCGCCGTGCTGGCTATTCCCGTGGCAAAGCCTCGTCGGACGTTGAAAAAGTGCGCGATGGAGCCATACGCAGGGCAGTTGAGAAGAGCACCACCCAAGCCGCCCATGACTGAGTATGTCAGTATGATCTGATAGTATTCTGCAATCTCATGGTCAGTTTTTTGCAGTTTCTTCAGAAGACACGATAGGCACTTACGAGTACACCAACTCAGCAACAACAAACTGAGCACAATCATCGAACATCCCACAGCGACAATCACTCTTGACCCATACCGATCAAAAATAGGTCCAACCTGAACACCCACGAAAAACACAATAAACAAGTACAAGCTAAAGATCCAGCCAATCTCGGATGGGGAGTTGTCCTTCAACTGGTTCGTCGAGAAATAGGACTCAAACACGGCAGCCGAGTTGATGAGCCCATACAGCGAAAGCATAGCACAAAATGACCCAAAAACGACTAGCCACCCCTGGACGCCGCCCTCTGGAAAGTCAATGGTGGTCGCCGCCGACGGGCAGCGTTCAAGCTCAGGGTCCTTTTCGGTTGTTGGGCCATAATGGTTGGCGTCTGGTATTTGCCTGAAGGAACGACGGGACGCCACTCTGTCTACTCTGACTGGGTCTACCTCGAGCTCGGTGTCGGACGACGAGGAGTCAGTTGGCGATCTCTTTTCGCCATCTGTTATTGGCACATCCAAAGTTGAATCTGATAACGAGTTGTTGGAGGGCTGTGGTGGTGACGACGAGGAAGAATTGGTGACGCCATAGGTATTGCTTACCCTAGCATCCCCGGTTGTGTTGACATGACTCTCTCCCTGCGATGGCGGCATTTACTGATGAACCCCGGAATGCGGGCACGATGAGCGACTCAACGCCTCCCGAGCAAGTCGGAGAGTGGGTATTTTATTGCGGATAGGGACGGGGAGCGAAATTCGGTTGTTTCCGGTCTTGATGAGGATCGGTACCGATGCGGTGACGCGAGGCCGTTGTCAGTGCTGCTGATCTTTTGTTTAACAGAAACAAAAATCTTTCGTCGAATGTTCAAAGAAAGATGAAAAACAGAGAAGTGCCAATCACACATGAACAAGAACTGACAGAACACAACGGAAGGGGGGACCGTGGCCGATGCTAAAAAGAAAATTCGCCCGCGTGGGTCCAGCCCAGGAGCTCTTTCCCCACAGTTTACTTCTAAGCTGGATTATTCCCGGCCGGCACGACCACCAGAGTTCCGAACGGCTTCGGCATTGTCTCGAAGGGCAACTTGGAGCGGAAAGCTGACATAATTGGCGGTGAATTGGTCATGGAAATGACCACTTTCCGATGGTTTGCCCGCTTCCGGGGGAGCATTGGGAGTGCCTGACATGCAGTTAGGACCATGTCCGAGCGGGCACTGGCAACGCCTCTCCCGTGCGAGACTGTCAAGAGTCGGTGGGCTAGACCGCAGGGCCCGATCTTTCGGGTTAAGTTCCCTCCTGGTTTTTCCAAGCTGACCTTTTCACAGCGATTCGCGGTCAAGAAAACAACGGTTGGGCGTTCTGGAATCGCAACAAGTGGACCAAAAGCCAAGGGATAGTGGAGTTGCACAGTGAAAATATTTGGTCTCGGAATGTGGGCGGGTTGGCGGTTGGCTGCAGTGGACGGCCGTCATCACCCCTGTCATTTTTTGCTTCAAGTTGACATCCGCTCCCTCGAGTGCGTGCTTCGGAACCGAGCATCGCGATGATGCACTCGAGATCGACGTTGGAGTTTCACAACACGATATATCGGATGGGGGAAGCTATCAGAAAGCCTTCGTCTATTGAAATGGGAACCCGTCGTTTGAGTCCCCGCGGACGAGTACTTTGAGCAGTCACCTGGATTGGACGGCTCGCATACCAGCGACACGCTGCTTCTGATAGGGAGCCTGTGATGGTCGACAACTACATTGACCAGTTACACGACAACAAATCGTGGCTAGCAAACATCATCGGAGTTGGGTCCCGAACTACCCAGATCGTTGGGCTTTGCAATCTACCACTAGGTGTCACCCTGGCATGTAAATATCCTTTGCCTGAAGCCAACCTGATCGCCGATTGGCCAGCTCGTCAAATCGTCAAACGATTTCATGACTGGGCGAGGCTGAGTCTGGGTTGTCTCGCCAGCTACAGCGGCATGGTGTGGCCCACAGCAGACTCGCTGGCGATTGGTCACCTCGCCAAAATGAAAATCCTACGAGGAGACTAGGATTGTTGCCGAGCCCTTTATACGACATGTTGGCTTCTTACGATGGGCAAGTTTGATTTAGGGGTGGGTGGCTGAGACCCTTTTCTTTCTGGAAGCTTTGCTATCACATATGATACAAGTTCCATGCGTCTGTGCTGGCTTCTCACACAAGTGTATAAGAAGGCTGAGCATCAGCTTCTCAACGTTATCTTTTTCAGCCCTAGCATTACAGATTGCCAGTCTCAACCCTCCAGATTGCCGTTCACAGCTTTGCGGACCTTTAGTCTCGGCTCTGTTTCAGCTTTCTCCCTATTCTCAACACCTCTTCTTCTAACCTCATCTAAATGCGCCTTTCCTCGTCCCTTCCGTTCGCCCTCGCAGCCTGCGCTCGAGCCCAAAATTTTGTCAAAACACCCCAAGATACTACCCTACTACTGTCCGAGAACTTCCCTGGCACCTCCATCTCCTACAAAGAAACCACCGGCCTCCTCTGCGAAACCACTCCGGGAGTCAAGTCATGGTCCGGCTATGTCCACCTCCCCCCCGCTCTTCTCGCCGATGTCCCCTCCTCCGTCAACATGAGCATCTTCTTCTGGTATTTCCAAGCTAGGAAAAACCCCGGCAAAGCACCGGCATCGATCTACATCGGCGGCGGTCCTGGGTCCTCTGCCCTTGACGAGACGAATGGTTTCCCTTGCAGTTTCAACTCAGATGGTAATTCAACAAGGGTGAATGAACAAGCCTGGAATGAAGAGGTGAACATGCTCTACATCGATCAGCCTGTCGGGGCGGGATTCAGCTACTCGAAAATCGTGAACGGGGTGGTGAACCTGATGGACAGTCTGTCGGAAGACGGATCATTCTTCACCCCTGGCACTCTGGAGGAGCTCCAAGACGGGACGAATCTGACCGTTGCGCCGGTTACTATCCAGTCACTAGACCCAAGAGACGGCGTGAACACCACTCAGCAGGCAGCGAGGGTGATGTGGTGGTTTTCTCAGGTTTGGTTTCAGGAGTTTCCGGGGTATGACACCTCCAACAAGGATATTAGTCTCTGGACTGTTTCGGTATGCCTCCTTCCCCCCCCCTTCCCCGTTACCGTCATGAAATACTGATTAATAATTGTCAAGTATGGCGGCTTTTACGGTCCGGCTTTCCTCGCTCACTTCCATCGCCAATCTGCTACCCTCCCTGACGCCAAGCAACCCAACTCCATCCCATTGCAGCTGTCTACGTTGGGCATCCAAAACGGCTGTATGGATGTCCTGACTATTGGCCTTTCCTACCTCGATTTCTCTGTGAATAACACATATGATGTCAGGGCTTACCCGGAGGAGGTGTACACCGCGGCCAAGACGAACTTGACGGAATTCTGCCAGCCTCTGCTGTTGTCGTGTCGTCAAGCAATATCTGACGGCGACCGGTTAGGGTATGGGAACAACCAGACAGTTAATGAAGCTTGCGCGATAGCGGCGGGGGTGTGCTTTGGGTTTGTGCAAGGGGCTTTTACGAGCTACTCGCAGCTCAATCCCTTCGACATCACCCTCTCCCATCCCGAAACATTCCCCGCCTTACACTGGGTCAACTACCTCAATCAACCCTGGGTCCAATCCGCCCTTGGAGTGCCCGTCAACTTTACCGCCGCCTCACGGGTCTCTAGCGGGGTGTTCTTTGCTCTGACGGGCGACCCGATGAGGCATGACCTGTCCGACTTGACCTACCTCTTGCAAAAGGGTATCAAAGTCGCGATGGTGTACGGGGATCTGGACTATCGGTGTAATTGGTTTGGTGCCGAGGAGATCTCGCTCGCGGTTGGAGGAGAAAAGTTCAAAGAGGCAGGGTATGCGGAGGTCAAGATGGTGGGGGAGAAAGTTGGGGGAATGGTGAGGGAGGTGGAGGGATTGAGTTTTGTGAGGGTGTTTGATGCGGGCCATAGTGTTTATACTTATCAGCCTGAGGCGGTGAATGAGGTTTTTAGGAGGGTTATGAACGGGAGGGATGTGGCTACGGGAGAAAGGGAGGTGGATGGGGGGTATAAAACTGAGGGACCACAAGATGTGAGGGGGTTGAAGGTTAAGGCTTCGGAGGGGAGAGATGCTGGGTGCTTTTTGGCGGATGTGGGCAGGACTTGTGATGAGGGCCAGATTGAGGCGCTGGTGGAGGGGAGGGTGAGGGTTGAGAATGGGATGGTGGTTGAACCTGGGCGACGGGGAGAAAAGAATCAGGACGGGAAGGCTGGGAATGGAGTTGAAGCTGAGAATGGCGATGTGGAGGGGCGGGGAAAGCAGGAACAAGTTAAGAGTGCTGGGGCTGTGATGGAGATTGTTGGGATGGCTCCGGCTGCTCTTTCGTTTGGCTTGATGAGTTTGGCCTTCCTCTAGTCTCTATATGGGTAACTTCGAGGTATCTACTGTCTTGATTTCAGCGGTCTCGGTTCGTTAAAGATAAAACTTCAGCTGCTTGGAGGTCTGGGTTGGAATGAAAAGGAGTCCGACGTAGATTATTCAAGCCTGGATAGGCTTGGTCTCCTTTTGTTAACACTTTGGTATATGTATTTATTCGGATATCAGCAGTTTCCCTTGAGGCCGTTTCATTATCTCTTCAGACAAAACTCTCGTTGGCTACATGTGTTGTTGGTTGGTTCTTGTGAATGGGGCCCGTCGATATCACTGCGTTTTTTTATTGGATATGGGCCGCATGTTGGCCAACCGCTGCGCCGGAACTGTGCATAGGTTGGCAAGATATCTAAATCTCACCGACCCCCAGATTTGTGAAACCCAAAGGCTCGTTTGTAATCATGAACTGTTTTTTGACTTATCAATTGCTGCTCAGCACCCTCAGCAATCTGTAAATCGTTCAACGATGGAAAAGGTTCCAGGTTGATATACGAAAAAGAATCCACGAGAATGGCCTCTCCTCCACGAAGTGCAAGATCTAAGCGCGGGTGTATCACATGCAGGTACGTGTAGCTGGCTATCCAAGCCCGTGTTCTCAGCTGTACTGATACCTCCCAGAATCCGTCGCGTCAAATGCGACGAGACAAGGCCTCAATGCACGCGTTGCACCAAAGCAGGACGTACATGTGACGGCTACGCCGCGACATCGTCACAACTAAGCGGCCGGGAACTGGCTGCTGCGGTAAAGATGCTACAAGTGGTTGGCCCAGCAGCTCGAGTCCTCGGGGAAGCAGTCCTAACAGAAGACTCGGCCTGCTTTGACTTCTTCCGGATGTGCACAGTCGCCATGACCAGCACTGCCTTTCCCGCCCCATTCTGGTCCCGGCACGTCCTCCAAGTAGCTCATTCTGAGCCAGCAGTCTGGAGAGCCGCAGTCGCCGTCGGAGCCTTGCACCGAAGATGGGAATCCAGAAGCAAAATCCGGTTGCGACCTAACCCCATCCATTCCGAAAGGCCAGTGCTAGACAAAACTGAGGAGTTCACCAAGCAGGCCATGCAGCAGTACTGGTCCGCCATCAGCATGGCCCAGACTATTCACGACCCCTCCGTCCTCATGGTCATGAGCGTCATCCTCGCCGCGGCTGCTAACATGGGCGGTGAATGGGCGGCAGGTCACGTTCATATCCAATCTGGTCTCAAACTAGTCGCCTCCAAGTCCCATTCCCCCAACGAAACAATGTCTAGTGAGATAGCCTCCATCGCCCAGTCCCTCTCCCGTCTTGACCTACTGGTCATGACATTTGAAGACTCCCGCGCCCCCTACGCCTACGTCGACCCCCTCACGGGCCAAATCCCCTCTTCTATTTTGAATATGCCCCGCGTGGGTAAACTTGACGATCTAATGCAGGCATCGATGCATCTCTTTGGCATGTTCCGGTATTTCCTCAGCGTCGAAGGGGGTTATATCATGGGTTATCTGACCCAACACGAGATGCTCCCTTTGCAAACCCGCATTACCCAAGACATAATCACTTGGAAATCCGAATTTGAGGTTCTGGCCAATAGAGTGTTGCCCCTAGCGTCAAAAGCAGAGCGCACCACAATACTGTCGCTCGAACTCTACCACTCCATTCTTTCATTGATGTCCCGCGCCGGGATCTCCGGCCCTGCAGTCAGATGGGACGCCTACACTGACGAGTTCACCCGCGTCATCTCCCTCTGCGAGACGATCAACAACAACATATTCTCTCCGCTGCCGTTCTTCATGTCGCTTGAGCCAGGGCTGATCATGCCTTTATTCTTAACCATCACCCGGTGTCGACACCCGTTGGTCCGTCGCCGGGGGTTGAGGTTGCTAAAGTCATTGAATAGACAGGAGGGAATGTGGAATAGCCCTGCGGCTTGTGTCGTGGCTGAGCAAAAGGTGCTCGCCGAGGAGGAACATGTCACGTTGCCGCTGCCGTTGTATATTGAGAACTTGGATAATATGCCGATGGAGGGACCGACGGGGGAAGGGTGGGAGAAGAGTATGGCGCCGGAGGAGCTGAGGGTGATTAGGGACGAGCTGGTGGTGGATGTGGAGAAGGGGAGGATTGAGCTGGTGCTGTTTACGGTGGTGGGCGGGGAAGAGAGGGAGATGAAAAGGTTGAGTTTGGGGTATTAGTTTCCTGAGATTGATAGCTTTCCGGAATGCTTCAAGGCTCGGGTCAAGAAAGACTGATGCTGGGATAAACATCATTAAAGGCTGGGGTAGATAGGCACTAGTGCTGGGATGAGTATCACTTAAGGCTTGGATCGACTGGCATCAATGCTGGGGTAAACATTACTGTAAATCCAGGATATCTAAAGACCACTGTTGTTTCAAAGAGACTGTTAGAACTCGAGATCCTAACGCTGAAGCACAAAAGCCTCCCATAAGCCATCTTAAATTATACAAAATCTCCTCACCACCATGCCCCTACCGGCTCATGGTCATATACTCAACCATACTATCCACATTCCCCATCGCCGCCCTCAACCCCACATCCACCGCCCTCCTATACCTCACCGCCATCAGTACCCCCATCGCAATCAACGGTCCCCCCACAGCCCCAAATAACAGCCCTGTCAACGCCCTCATCAAAACTTTCCCTTGGTGGTCAGACTTCTTCACCACCTCACTATACCTCTCATTTCCAAAACTAACCCTCGAGTACTTCGTCTGCCACCCCAGACTAGGCACATACTTGCTCAGTTGCTCCTCCAGCCACTTCCTAAGCCGATAACTCGGACTCAACACCGACGATCTCATTTCCACATAATTCTGCAGGGCCAGATCATTGATAGCATGTGCATCCTGGACTCTGACACGGGAATACTCATCCAACGCCCGCTCTCGGGAAGAGGCCGGGTCGTGGTCAGCGGTGTGCTCATCCATGCGGGCGTGTTTGTCAAGGATATCGAAAAGAATCCTGACGTCTTCCAGGCCGGCGTTCATTCCTTGTCCGTAAAAGGGGACCATGGCGTGAGCGGCATCGCCTACGATAACGGCGGAGGAGCTGTAGTGGTAGGGCTTGCATTTGATGCTGATGAGCGGGAGGTGAGGGTTGGAGTGGAAGGATGAGATCAGCTGGGCGGGAGGGATGAGGTCGGTGACGCCGGGGAAGTAGCTGTCGAAGAAGTCGGGGATGTGGGAGCCGGAGGGGTCAGATTCGAGAAAGGTGTAGAATTCGGCGGGGGCAAAGAGGGTGCAGGTGAAGGTGCCATCCTAATACGTTGGGTTAGTAGAGCAAAAACAAGGGAGGGTAGATAATAGGCCTACATCACTGGGAATGGCAATAAACATGAATTTCTTGCCCGGCCATATGTGCAGGTGATTGGGTGATATCCGAAATTTGGACATCAAGGTACCATCCTCTGGATTCTCCTTAGGCTGGATTTGGAACTCGCACCATAGCGTGTCGATGTACTGTTGCTCGTAGTCCATGCGTGTGTACTTCATCAGGTGGTATCGGACTGCTGAGTGGGCGCCATCGGCTCCAATCATGAAGTCGAAATCAATCTCAATTTCCCGGGCTCGCTGTCCTTTCTCTGTCGAGGCTGTCTCATCTTTCACCTCGAACCAAGCTTTATTCTTTCTGAAGTCGGCACCGGTGAGTTTGTGGCTGAAGAAGAACGTAACGTTTGGCATCTCTTCGAGGATATCGAGGAGTCTCTTGTTGAGCCCACCACGGTCAATGGCAAGAATTGCCTTCGTAAGATGTCAGCATGTAACGTGAGAGAGGAAGGATAGTCTCATCCCACCCTTCCATGAACATCATAGTCCTGAGCTTCTTCATAAAGCTGACCGTTTGGTTTCTTCCCATGAATCATGCGGCCTCTCATGGGAATGGTGGCAGCTTTAACATGGTCGATGAGCTTTGGTTGGCCTGCATGACGCATAGCATTCAAGCCACGCTCAGACAAGGCCAAATTAATGGACTTGGTGAAATTAAGTGGTGTCGTTGATGGATCACGAAGGTCTGGTCATGGTTATTGTCAATCACGATGAGCTGCGTTCATGAGAGAAGAGTGTTGAGGTGTAAGTGAGCTTGGGGGGCGAAATGAGGGGCGAGTGGAACGAGTTGGCGATAGCTTCAAAAGTACCAGAAAAAGGCAATGCACTTACCTCCCCGCAGTTCATAGATCTCGACGTCATTGCCACGGCTGGCGGCATACAGAGCTACCAGTGAGCCGACAGGCCCAGCACCAATCACCACAATCTTCTGTTTCTTCTCCATCTTCACAATCACCCGGTAATAAAATGTCTCGAGAACAGAGAGGCCTTCAGTCTGTTGTTGGTTTGAGTCGAGGTGATTGGAAGCAGTGGGCTGATGGACGCCGAGCCAACTCCACCGGCTACCGTCGGGGTCCAGCCAAGAGCGGGTTATGTAAGCTGCCGCTGGTGCTCCCGCCACAAACCGACGCCACGTGCCGTTCTTGCGGCGACGAATCCAGGCCCACCCAACGCGATTTTGGACCCCTGTCGGCCTGCGCCTTGCACAAGCTCTTGTCTAGGTGCGCCCTGAAAAGTACAATTCTTTGCCCAATCTGGTCCTCCATTGCTGCTGTTGAAGTGCAAACTTGTGTGCTTCTTTTTCAAGCCTTGTTGGATTGTTGACGGCATTCAACACCATCGACACAGGCCACGAGTCCAATCACCGGCTCGTTCTACCTTCTGATCGCCAAATTTGTCTTTCTGCCCCTCCTTCGCAAGACCCCGCAAAAACTTACCATCGCTATGACCGAAGAACCCCCAGCGAAGAAGAAGTGCCTCGGCGTCGACTGCGAGAATGAAGCCGGCTCTCTCCAGTGCCCCAAGTGCTTGAGCTTGGGCATCAAGGACAGCTTCTTCTGCTCCCAAGACTGCTTCAAGAAGAGCTGGGTGCGCAGTTGCCCCTCCATCTCTGTTGGAAGCTATTCCGAGTAGCGCAACGTGCTGATCTCTTTGATAGGCCACACACAAGTCCATGCACAAGACAGAGACTAGTATTTTTGACCCCCGAAACTTGTTCGTACCCAAGGTGGTTTCTAAACCCGATCCAGACACCGGCTACTACAACCCCTTCCCAACCTTCCGTTTCACTGGACCCCTCCGACCAGTCTACCCCCTGTCCCCCAAGCGCGAGGTCCCCAAGTCGATACCTCACCCCGACTATGCCGAAGATGGCATCCCAAAGACTGGCCGCTCCCTCGTCAGGGCGAACAAGATCGAGCAACTCAACGCCAAGGACCAGGATGGTATGCGCAAGGTGTGCCGTTTGGCCAGAGAAGTTTTGGATATCGCGGCTGCCGCTCTCAGGCCAGGCATCACCACTGATGAGATCGACGAAATTGTTCACAAGGCGTGCATTGAGCGCAACGTATGACCTCTTCCAATTGAGAATGCTGGGTCTGGGCTAACAAGGAGCCAGTCATATCCCTCCCCGCTGAACTACAACCATTTCCCTAAGTCTGTCTGCACATCAGTCAACGAGGTCATTTGCCACGGTATCCCCGACAAGCGCGTTCTCCTCGACGGCGATATTGTCAACCTTGACGTTACCCTTTATCACGAGGGCTTTCACGGCGATCTCAACGAGACCTACTACGTGGGCGATCGCGCCAAGGCCGACCCCGACACAGTCCGTGTTGTTGAGGCTGCGCGCGAGTGCCTTGAGAAGGCGATTGCGATGGTCAAGCCTGGCACTCTGTTCCGCGAGTTCGGCAACGTGATCGAAGCTCATGCCAAGACCAAGGACTGCAGTGTTATCCGCACCTACGTCGGCCACGGCATCAACCGCATCTTCCATTGTCCGCCCAATATTCCCCATTATGCCAAGAACAAGGCCGTTGGCGAGTGCAAGCCCGGCATGACATTTACCATTGAGCCTATGATTGCGCTGGGCAAGTACAGAGATATTACCTGGCCCGATAACTGGACCAGCACCACCATTGACGGAAAGAAGACTGCTCAGTTTGGTAAGTTGTTTGACGAGGTGATGGCGATGGGAATCCCAAGCTGACTAGTTTGTAGAGCACACTCTGCTTGTTACTGAGACAGGTGTTGAGATTTTGACTGCTCGCACACCAACTTCCCCTGGCGGACCAGTACCTATGCCCGGTTCTACTTAGAAGAGGTTGATGAGGTGATGATTATCAATTCAAGCAAAAGTGTTCATAGTACCGCCTCCCCAATTTTGGACTAGGCATACCGTACCACTTGGGGAGGGCTGAGCCTCCCTCCAAGCGGCGGCACTCGTTCCACGGCCTGGATAGTTGTGTGGGTGCTCCACAAAGCCGTGTGAAGAGACATACTGTGACCAGGCAAGGGGCACTATTGGAAAATCATTAAAGAAATACTCTGGAAAGAGAAAGATAACTTCTCATCTGTAGATTGGAGATGCAGAAAGTGAAGGTGACATAACCCCACTTTGCCTAGGTGGGCCTCTCACAAGCCGATGCGGTTGGGTGACACTGGGAGGAAGCTTGGACCACGCATAAAAACCAGCCTCAAGGGCAGATGCTTTCATCATTTTGGCACAGCTTTCCTTGCCGAGACCACCAACCGCCAGCTCTCCATCTCATCCACCCTCTCTTTCCACCTGCACACCACCAAAGCGTTCTTTTCTTCTACTCTTGCGCCTCTCACCGCGCCCACTCAGACCTAGTCCGACATCTCCGTCAGCACCCTTTACATCTTCTTTAACCCAGCGACCGACATCGGCAGATAGCGGAGCTAATAGTCACGACACTTTTCGTCGGCCTTCTACGCACACCCACCCATCCACAAGCTCGCGCGCCCGACCTCCCCTCCGCGTCGCAATACCCCCCCTTTCGTATTGCATCCCATCATTCGTGCTTGGAATATTGCGACTGAGTTTTCTTTTACGGTTAACGTCTCACGACCACCCCTTTCCACGAGTCATATCTAGATACCAAAACCGCCAAAATGTCGGGCGAGGCGTGGCTATACCTGTTTGCGGTCATTATAAATGCCGTCAACCTGTTTCTCCAAGTCTTCTTCACCATCATGTACAGCGATCTGGAATGGTACGTTTCCTTCTTACCAGCATATAGCTCTCGCGACGGCGCAATCACCAAACTAGCTATCTGTCTGGTTGTGGTGCAGCTCGATGCCCTGATGCGGCTACGTCATGTTCGATTGCAGCCTGGCGCTTACGACATGATGGGATTGTCAATGGCTAACATTCGTTGTGTCTGTGCAGCGATTACATTAACCCTACTGACCTCTGCAACCGCCTCAACACCTACATCCTGCCCGAGTTCGCTGTCCACGCTTTTATGACCTTCTTGTTCCTGATCAACGGATACTGGGTGCCTCTGATCTTGAACCTGCCGCTTCTCGCCTGGAACATCAAGAAGTAAGTACTTGCATGACATGGCGTTATGTGCTGCTGGAAGAGCTTTAGCTGATATGACGGAGGATTCTCGACAACACCCATCTTCTGGACGCCACTGAGATTTTCCGCAAGCTTAACGTACACAAGAAGGTTAGTTTGGAGCATGGCTTATGAGACAAAGCCCCAGAACTAACACATCACCACAGGAGTCGTTTACCAAGCTCGGATTCCATCTCATTCTGTTCTTCTTCTACCTCTACAGCATGATTGTTGCTCTTATCCGGGACGAGGCCCACTAAATGGCTCACCTCTGATATCCTCCTCTGGCCGCCTCACCGCCCATACGAATGACGACGGACGTGGGGGATGACAGCATTCAGCTCGAGATGAAGAAAGCACTCGGCCTACGATGCCTCATCCCACTCAGGCGGGTGGCGAGCGACTTTATGCGTTGATAATGGAAGCATGGCGACACGAGTAATATGAACGGTGGCATACGATGAAGGAAACGACTGGCTTGGGGCTTGCTGTCAAAGGTTTCGGGGTCGGACGATGATTATATACATTTGCACATGGACATGGACAAGATACCTTGCTATGGACGAAAATCTGGATATTAGTAGGCGAGGCTTATAGACGTGTGCGCCTGACCAACTCTCTTTATGGAACAACTGGCGGGTCACGGAGGCATGAAGGGGCGGGTTATGGGGTGGCGTCAAGGTCATGACGAGTTCTTCTGCAAACTGCTTGTTTGGCTTGGTGCTGGAGTCCTTGTTTTGGTGAGGAGACCTATCTGTACACAGACATGTTACGGGGTTTTTATTAATACACTAGACCTCTCTTGTTCATGATTCTTCTGTGCTGTTTCATGCTTGATGTCTTGGGATCTGTCGATGTGGTCTGTGCTCCAGCTGGGCAGACTGCGCATGGACCGCCCAGCACCACAGTGACACCCCCTGCCAGAAATTTATCTTATCGCGTTTTTGGCTGCTGCGCAACGCAACTCGCTGCTCTGTTCAAGGTTCAACAAATCGATTTGCGACCGACATCATCGCCGTGCCCAAAATATCCGACTCCCCAAGAACTTATTTATCGGAATCGCATCGAGTGTACTGTTCCTGAACTGCTAAACTGTCAAGCACAACAAATCATCGCTAACTGCCCATCGCAATGGCCGACTTCAACGAGTACCCCCCCGACCTTCCCGTCCGCGACGCCCTGATCCTGCGCAACCACTCCGCCGCCGAGTCTGCCCACGCTATCGTTCCCTACTCAGCTTCTGATCTCACCAGGCCATCACTCGGCCCCGCGAACCCCTTCAAAGGAAGTAACGAGCCCACCACGGGCGACAAGAGAAAAAACGTCTTGACGGGCAGGGCAGAAGAGACGTTTATTTCCGAGCACACTTTTCGCGCCAAACACCGCGCCGTCGAACGAGACGGCGGTCCCGAGAGGGAGTTCTTGACGAACAAGCAGCACAAGGAACTAGCGAGGCAATTCCGGAGCACGCGAGAAGGCAAAGGGTCTGCGACAGTGGCGGATGGGGAGGGAAGTTATGTGGGGCCGTGGGCGAAGTATAAGAATACAAGGTGGGAGGAGGTCGAGCTGGAGGAGGAGAGGGAGTTGGGGTCGGATGAGGAGTATGTCACAGATGACGGGGGGGAGGTAATTGAGAGCGGGACGGTAATCAAGGCGCCAGAGGTGAATTTGCAGAGACGGGTGGAGGTGGAGAGGCAAGGGGAGGAGACGACGGTGTTTGAGGGGACGGAGGAGTTTGATTATCTGGGACGGGGGTATCTGCATGTGCCGCAGGATTTGGACTTCTCGTTGCAGAAGGAGGTGGGAAGTGTCACGAATTTCATTCCGAAGAAGGTGGTGCATGTTTGGAGGCCGCACGGCAAGGCGGGGAGCGCGAGTGCGGTGACGAGTTTGAAGCTGTTTCCGGTGTCGAGTCACTTGGGGTTGTCGGGGGGCGCGGATGGGTTGGTCAAGATTTGGGATGTGTATAGGAATAGGGAGGTGTTGAGAGCTTACAAGGGGCATAACAAGGCGGTGACGGATTTGGATTTCTGCAGGCAGGACGGGGGGAGAAAGTTTTTGAGTGGTGGGTTTGATAGGAAGGTGAGGTTGTGGGATACCGAGACGGGGCAGTGTGTGCAGAGGTTTAATGTGGGCAAGACGCCGCATGTGATCAAGTTTAACCCGGGGGCAGAGAATGGGCATGAGTTTCTGGCGGGGTTGAGCGACAACCGGATTGTGCAGTATGATTCGAGGGCCGGGAATGAGACGGTACAGGAGTATGATCACCACTTGGGGGCGATCAACACGCTGGAGTTTATTGATGAGAGCAGGAGGTTCATGTCGACGTCGGATGATCGCTCGCTGAGGGTTTGGGAGTATGGTATTCCGGTTGAGATCAAGACTATCAGGTATGTTTTCTTCTCTCGTTTCTCTTTTGAGCGAATGCTAACATCGTCACAGTGAACCCGACATGTTTGCCCTCACCAAATCCGCACAGCACCCAAGCGGCAAGTACGTCCTCTATCAGTGCAGCGACAACTCCATCGTTGCATACTCGTCCGGCTCAGACAAGTTCCGCCAGAACAGGAAGAAGGCCTGGAGAGGCCACAACACTGCCGGCAGTGCTATCGGTATTACATGCAGTCCTGACGGGCAGTTTGTCGCGTCCGGCGATACTGGTGGCAGCGTTTGCTTCTGGGACTTCAAGACCTGCAAGCTGTACAGCAAGTTGACGGCGGACAGCTCTGGAGGCGCCATCAACTGTGTGGCTTGGTCTGAGCAGGAGACTAGCAAGGTGTTTACTGCTGGCGCAAAGGGGGAGATTAGGCTTTGGGATTAAGACCGCAGACAGAGGGACTCAATGGTATGCATGGAAAGCATTTGGCTTTGTGGTTTAGCGTCATTCGAAGCTGAGGAATATAAAAATGATGTTTTTCATTCAAGGAAAGGCTAGGGGGGGCGCCGAACTGTTGTGAGCCGGACAAAGGGGTTACTGAGATATGATTGGTGGACACTGTGTGCGACGCTCAAAGTGCCAAGACCTGCTCTGCTGTTGGCCCTTCGCGGTGGCCTACAAACAGGCAGGAGTTCTTTTCTCTCTACTAAATATTGATTTATGCTCAAACTTCTCATCGTCTTGTTCTCACCCATGATCAGCGCCCGCTATGAAGACCGCAACCGCCTTGGGCTTTGAAAACCCTCACACATGCCAACATTGCTCCAAGATCCACCTTGATCTCGACGTCAAACACCCGGCTCTGCTTTGCTTTTGGTGTGACTACAATGGAGTACCAAAGGCAACAGGCGACGGCCAATATGCCTGCGAAAACTGCGAACGTCCTTTTTTCATTAGTGATAATACTGAGCACCATTTTTCAGTGAAGTTGGCCTATGACGTCCCAGGAATCGTCGATGCCGCCGAGTCTGGCTGCGAGCTGTACCGGTGGGTTTACCGCTGCTTTTCGGTGGACAATTTTTATTTTCCTTTCCTTGCAGAAGGCGAATCGGAGAAGAGAGAGGAAGGCCTAAGGGGAAGCGTGGGGAAACACCGTGTTGAACTACACGGACAGAATTCGAGAGGCGGCATCGATGGTTTGAGTCTGGAGGTTCGACTGTATGATGCCGCCACGGGCAAACGGTTCTTCGTCGTACCCACCCACGACGTGCAGCAACTGGATGTTTGCTCGGTTGAACATGATCCCGCTTCTGAATACACGTCGTGTCGACCGTACGTCAGGGACGTCACCTCCGATGCGTCGACGACCTTTGCGAAGAGATGCTTTCAAACCTGTATGGAGACGCATACCTGGTGCCGTACGGACCAAATCATCGAGCTCGCCGTGTCTCGCAAGGCTACAGCAGTGTTGGACCCAGAGACGGTGGCCTACGGCGATATCCCCACCCGCCTTCTAGACCTGGGTACGTTGAGCCTTCCTCACCTCAAGCTGATCGAAACTGCCACTCTCAGCGGTGGAAAGCAGTTGTTGCTGAGCCAAATCTCCCGGTCCGGCTTCATGGCGCTGTCTTACTGCTGGGGCGGCGACCAAAACGCCAAGCTCACCTCCTCAAACCTTGATCTTTACAAGAAATCCATCACCCTTGCCAGTCTTGATCAAACCCTCCAGGACGCGATCTGGGTCACGCGAGAGCTGGGGTTTCGATACCTCTGGATCGACGCGCTCTGCATCCTCCAGGACGACCTCGACGGCCGCGGCACGAACCCGGACAAGGTTTTTGAGATCACGCGCATGGCGTCGTACTACGGCCGGGCGACTCTGACATTGCTGGCTGCCTCGGCTTCCTGCGCTGCTGATGGGTTTCTTGGTCAACGTTGCCCGGATGTATCTTATAGAACCGGTCCGATACGCCTACCGCTGAAGTTTACTAACGACACGGAGCAGATCATCGGGAATGTTTACCTCGTGGAAGAGCTGCCAGAGGAGAAGAAGGCGGCTGAGCCGATAACGACCAGAGGCTGGACGCTGCAGGAGTCGCTGCTGTCTCGTCGGATCCTCATCTTTGCTCGGCGTCAGCTATATTACTCTTGTGTCAACTCCTTTGCTGGGGCGGGGGGCAGTGTGACTGTCCTTACTGACCGGATGATACCAGGACGGAATAGCCTTGTGGATGGGATCTATCCTGTCGGGTCGCTGATCGATCAGAGCACCACCGCGCAGTGGAACGTCATTGTAGAGGAGTACACGCAACGATTCTTGGGGCAGGCGGGGGATAAGCTGTGGGCAGTGAGCGCGCTGGCAGAGCAGATCGTCAGGGTTGGGAAGCAAAGGGGCGAGAGGAAGAGGTATGTAGCCGGGCTGCTGGTTGATGAGGAAGACAAAAAGAGTTGGCTGGCGCAGTTGATGTGGAAGCCGGTGGGGGCGCGGAAAGAGAGGCCGAAGAGGTATAGGGCGCCGACGTGGTCATGGGCGAGTGTCGAGGCTGAGGTGACGTTTGGGAGGCTACACAGTGAGGATCCGGCGGTGGTGGAAGATTGGGAGGTGGAGCTGGCGGTGGAGGGGGCGGAGTATGGTGCTTTGAAGCGGGGGGCCTGGATTCGGTTGACGGGGACGGTGATGACGGTTGCTGAGGTGCTGGGGTGTAGTAGCGTGGGGGTTGGGGTTGAGAATCGGAAGGGGGTTAGTACGTTGCTGCCCCTCGGGTCATTGGATGATCCGGTTGATCGCTCGGAGGGGGGTCGGGTGTCGGATCAGGCTGTCTGGGGGTTGCAGATTTTGGAGGATTCCTGGGAGGATAAAGAGGGGATCATGGCGGCGCTGGCAGATGGGGATGCTGGGAAGATGATGTTGCTCGTTGCGTTGGAGGACTGGTATAGTACAGGGGTGGCTGGTATTTTGGTTGAGAGAGGGGCCGGTGATCAGTTGGGGTTGTGTCAGCGTCGAGGGAGTTTTTTTCTGGAGAGGACGACCTATGCCAAGAGTCATTCCAATGTCAACTCAAATTTCTTCCAGCTTGGTCAGAGGGAGACTTTGAAGATTATCTGAGTAGCGAATTTCAGCGACACGACCCTAATCAGACCTAGATCTAACACATACAAGGACACAGTTTCTCTAATCTCTAAGTGTTTTAAACGGCTTCAAGTGTCTGCTCAGCGTCTTTGTAGAATTCCTATGGATCATGGCTTCTGTCACACGTCAACCACCTGCAGCCTGGATCACAGCCAACGACACAGTGAACTGCGAGCTCTGAGCCAGTCGTTGGGAAGTGAAGCAAGCAAC
>MU866507.1:0-20926 GCA_033296915.1 Triangularia setosa | reverse complement strand
CCCCCCCCCCCCCCCCCCCCCCCCCCCCCCCCCCCCCCCCCCCCCCCCGGCCCCCGCCCCCCCCCCCCCCCCCCCCCCCCCCCCCACACGTCCTCTCCGGATCCATCCGATCTCTACGAGTGCGACGACGACGAGCGTGGTGAACGTGCGCGCTTCCTGCCCCGCTTCAACCAATCCAGAGCTGACAGAAAAGGGAAATGTACCTATGTTACACATGATGAGCGGCCCGTCATTCCCTTTGAACAGTGGACAGAATCACACAAAATCTGCAGAAAAGCACGACATAAATAGCTTCATCGTCCGAGCGGGCATACCATATGCTGCAAGCATTTCATCAACCAGCTGCCTCGCTGTGATGTTGACCTCTCAACGGGCCATACCTTACAACACATCCGGCCGTGTTCTCGGGCGTGCTCCGACTGCATGCTCCTTCGTCTGCGCCGCACAGAATACCGCTGCACGAGACAGCTTCGCTTCGATGCGTGTTGGCAAGGTTCCTGAGACAACAGCTGGGGCACCTGCCTGCCAAGCATCACCTCCTAGGTCCTTCAGCAAGATCGGACGAATGCCTCCACCATCACCACGTTTTTCTTTAGCCTCGAAACAAGCGCTAGTGGAAACAATAAAAACGTTTAAGCACAAGAGAGGCCGATCGGAATGCTCGGGGAAAAGAAGAAGAAGCTTAGTTTCAAATCACTAGAAACCGGGAGGATGATTCCCGATATTTCGGCTTTCGGCTGACAAGGACTGAAATCGGCGGTTGTCTCCGTTTAGCCAAGGCCCGGCCGCCGCGCTGGGACGGTAAGGCACCAGGAGCTCTTCCGCGCCCCGTTCAACGGAGGGGCCAAGCAACCCTCCAAGGCTTCTTTCTTCCCTCTCTGGCCCTGAGAACAACCCCGGCCAAAAACACGAAATCCTGTTCCAAAGTTGCCAAAGTTGAAGCGCCCAAGAAAACCACTGCCGGCATTCATTGCTACATACAGCAGGCAGATACTATGTAAATCCCAAGGATCTTGTTACACACATTCTCATCCAAACATCTTGCTCTGTCGGTACCACGGAGTATCTGCCTGCGATAACAATTCTCCGCACAATCTATCGTTAATGTTTCGAGAAGTCAAAGTTTGTGGTGTTTCACAACTTCAGACCTATGATCACTTGCCCTTGGAAGACGCATCACTAATTTTTCTCGAAATCTCTCTCCCCCGAAATTGCCCGTATTGCTAGTGGGTAAACTACGTTGTATCCAACTGCAGGTTTGCATTATAGCCCACGAGCTGATCTTATCATATCACTGGGTGGTATATAGCATTAACACAGGGTCTCCTAAAGATTGAAACATTGAAACCTCACAATTTACTTGCAACATGACGCGGGGGATACCACACTCTGGACATTACAAGTGATTACCAAGCGGCGAGTGCCGTCAGACAAGCCCAGGCCCAGGACATTGGGAGACTGCGTTTCCTATCGTTGCTTGATAACAGGTTGTGACGTTACCATCGAGACTCACAAGTGTGGGGAGCAGAGCGTATATAGGAAGTGTTATATACCTACATAAAGGCAACATTGGAATGACCTTAAATAGGGGAAAATAAGCTTGTTTCTGTTGGGATAAATAGCATCTGCTTGGATTTTCATAGGAAAGATGCTTAAAATTGCCTGTCACAAATCTCTTGTGTCGTATTTCTAATTAAAACTGAGGGGTCTCTTTGAGGGCTTTGTCACGACGGTTAATGGGTGACGCGCAGCTTGCTTTCGGACGTTTTGGTTTCTCGAGATGAAGGTAGAGAAAGAAAATGCTAAATTTGTTCGAGCCATGCCTGATGCCTGCTGGATTTGGTGTATTGCTTTCGTAAAGGACCACTCATGATGGCTTCAGTTTTCTCTGATGTTACAGAAGATTCGTCATCATTCGAGGTGGACAGGGAAACGACATGCAAAGACCCCCTGTTTGAGTTAAGGCCGGTCCTGAACTTTCATTCTGTGGATTCTTGACTATGCTCATCTTGGGAGGTAGCTAAGGTCTGAAATTGTCGGTCGTTCGCATATTGCGCATATGCCTCAACCCCGGATTATCTTACACTGTGACATAACAGGTCCTAAAATCATGCTATTCAGAGCTGACCATACTCTTCACGGGAGGCAGAAAGCTTCAGGCCTTCAGCCTTGATCAAGATCCGCCTCTTGATGTCAGGGAACAATTCCAAGCCAAGACAACCAAGAATTCCCGTTTCCACTCTTAGCATAACAGAGCAACAAAGTTAGATATCAGGTCTTGTGACATCGCCCCTCACCACGCAGGATCAAATATCTTCGACCTTGTCCATTGTGGGGGGTGCCTGAGGCTCTCTCAAAGATTAGTTGCATACTCATACATGTTTGCGGAGCTTCTCAGAGAAACTTCATGTTTGTTCCCCTAATGCAACAGAACGATCCCAACAAACCATGAGGCTAGAAGTCCGTCTCCGCGAATGCTACTTCTGCATCTAGAACGACGAGCATATGAAAGGAGATGGTAGCTTTGCTGTCCCATCGAATACTACTGTAAGTATCCAGCCATGCCCATCAAGGTAGGTAGCTCTCAAGGCCCTAGTGTAAAACACCAGCCAACAAGCCGTACATCAGTGCCCAACCTTCGTTGTTGAGCCCCGGATTGGTTCTCTTGATGCCACAGAACAACTCAAAGAAGGGCTCCAAGCCATCAGGTGATGTTTTCTCCAACCCCAGATAATCTTGCACAGCCATGCATCGTTTCCAGTCCCAAAGGCAAGGTAAGCATGCTTGTACTGGTGGTAAGTGAAGCAACTCTAAGGGACTAGGATCACATCATGAAGAGGCCGCTACTCTACTTCATTGCACAGTAACATCACGCTCTGATCCTCCACATTATCCTCTTGGTTTGATGTGTCGTATCCCACCGACTTAAGAGACGAGCCGTCTTGTTTATTTTACCACTCTGCGCCGTGTAAGCACGTAGCGTCACAAACTTCGAAGTTCAAAGTTGGATGGTAAGACATTTGGTAGGTTGCGGGGGGTAGTTGATAATGTTGTTAAGAGGGGTAGTAAGGCGCGGAAGGCACAGACCATGGAATTGTCTTACAGACTGTCGACTTGGTTTACTGGGCGTTGTATTACGGGAGTTGGTGTCGAAGATTCGGCTCGGTTAACGAGAGTCGATCCCTGCCGCAATTCTCAAGCGGGAGTTAACAACCTGCCTGCGCCGCATTTCTAATCTTTGGGGGCCAAATGGTTCAGCTTAAGAGGCCAGAGAATTAGACTGGTGGTAAAATGGGGCGGAGAGTCTTTTCCAGAATCATGCTCGGTATTGACGCTGTCAGCTGAAATGAGGGCCATAGCGAATACGAGCAACGTTCCTGGGCCCAGAGGCGGGGGGAATGGGGAACGATGGAGGCTTGGAAGCGAAACATGTTTCGTGTGGAAGTTCGGATGAGTGAGGGCGGCTCGGAGGTAAGCTTCCAGTGCTTCCAGAGTTCTTTCTCACTCTGGCTTTGTGAGGGGACTGCAAATTGAACATTTGAGGAAGAGCTCATCCAACATCATGAAACTGCTAAGACTAAGGAGAAACTTTGAAGACATTGGGTTGAGTATCAACCAAAGTATACAGAAGCTTCCTACAATACTTTTTTGACTGAGGTAGCATTGGAGATATGAGAGGTTGAGTAAGGTGAGGAAAGTCCAGTGACGAATCACGTGCTCCGCTTTTGACGTCACAGCTACTGTAGCCTATCAGCTCACCGCTTTCACGCCCCTCCATTCCCCAAGGTGACAAACTAGGAAGGCGTGAATAAAGGGAAAAGCTCAGTTCAGGCATCAAATCAGCTGTTGACTTTGGAAGAAGCTCTTGATGTGGGGTTCGCTCTTTCAACGACAGGCCGAGAAAACAGCCACCAGCACCATCAAAGCAACACGCCGCCTACAACAGCGCTTTGTCAGCCGACTCACCTACACAAACGGCACCATGAGAGACCCCAACACCCTCTCCAATTACGACGCCTGGCGCACCCGGCATACCACCACTAACCTCAAGGTCGACTTCATTTCCAAATCCCTCCGCGGCAAAGTCATCCTTGAGCTCGAGTCCCAGACGGAGAAGAGCAGCAAGGAAATCATTCTTGACTCTAGCTACCTGGATGTTTCGGCTGTCAAGTTGTCTGGAGGGTCAACGAAATGGGAGATCAAAGACCGCCAGGGAGCCAACGGATCACCAGTTCACATTGCCATCCCTGACGGTGCCCCCAAGGGACAGGTTGTCAAGGTTGAAATCGATGTTGCTACCACGGACAAGTGCACCGCACTCCAGTGGCTGACCCCTGCGCAAACGAGCAATAAGAAGGCTCCGTTCATGTTCAGCCAGTGCCAGGCTATTCACACGAGGAGCTTGTTTCCCTGCCAGGATACCCCTGATGTGAAGAGCACCTACACATTCAACATCACGAGTCCACATGTCGTGGTTGCGAGCGGTGTTCCGGTGAAAGGGGGAGAAACTGAGGGGGAGGGTGTAGAGAAGGTTTTCCAGTTCGAGCAAAAGGTTCCCATTCCGTCGTATCTGTATGCGCTGGCGTCGGGGGATATTGAGAGTGCCCCGATCGGAAGAATCTCCTCTGTTGCAACGGGGCCGAACGAGCTGAAGGCTTCTCAGTGGGAGTTGGAGGGCGATATGGACAAATTCCTGGATGCTGCCGAGAAGATCGTCTTCCCATATAAGTGGGGAGAGTATAATGTGTTGGTGTTGCCGCCAAGTTTCCCTTATGGAGGTGAGTGGCGATATTGCCCATGGGTGAACTGCTATGTGAGTTCTGACAAGTGGTAGGCATGGAGAACCCTATCTTCACTTTTGCTACGCCAACAATCATCAGTGGCGACAAGCAGAACATCGATGTCATAGCTCATGAACTGGCTCACAGTTGGAGTGGCAATCTGGTGACGAGCTGCAGTTGGGAGCACTTGTAAGACATCTGCATGCTCACTAGGTGTGGCCTCGATCATGATTGCTAACTGTAGGATTGTAGCTGGCTGAATGAGGGCTGGACTATTTATCTCGAGCGCCGCATTCAAGCATCGATTCACGGTAGTGAGGCGCACATTGATTTCTCTGCTATTCGTGGGTGGAAAGCTCTCGGTAGGCATTTTTCCGGCCAAATTCTTCTTTCCATCCAACTAATGATTCCATCCAGAGGAGTCCATCGAGGAGTTTGGTAAGGACCACGAGTTCACCAAGCTGTGCATCAGCCACAAGGGCATTGATCCAGATGATGCCTTTAGCACGGTGCCTTACGAGAAGGGTTTCCACTTCATCTACTACCTTGACAAGCTTGTAGGACGTGAGAACTTTGACAAGTTCATTCCTTACTACTTTGGCAAGTGGGCAAACAAGTCCCTCGACTCGTTTGAGTTCAAGGATACCTTCCTCGGGTTCTTCAGTGCTCCCGAATATGCCAGTTTGAAAGACAAGATCGCGGAGATTGACTGGGAGGGCCGCTTTTACAACACCGGTCTTCCCCCTAAGCCCGAGTTTGATACTTCGCTTGTTGATGAGTGTTACAAGTTGGCAGAGAAGTGGAAGCAGAAGGATTTCCAGCCCAGGCCGTCAGACATCAAGGGGTGGACTGGTAACCAGATTCTTGTTCTCCTGAACGAGGTTCAAGACTTTGAAAAACCCCTGTCCATTGAGCAATCGGTATGTTTGAACACGGAACCCTCCCCGCTCTCTAGTCCCTATCCTCGCAAGCTGACCCAAACACAGCAATCCCTCAGCAGGACTTATGGTTTGACAGACTCCAAGAACGCTGAGCTCAAGTCGGCCTACTACCATATCGCCATGAAGGCCAAGGACACCAGTTCTTACCAGGGGGTGGCCGACCTTCTTGGGGAGGTAGGACGCATGAAGTTTGTTCGCCCTCTTTACCGGAGCTTAAACAAGGTGGCTCGCGGCCTTGCGTTGGAGACGTTTGAGAAGTATAAGGACTTTTACCATCCTATTTGTCGGCAGCTGGTTGAGAAGGACCTTGGAGTTGCTGGTAAGAATGCTTAAGCCATTTATCACAGAAGAAGCTGGACACCACGCACCTTGTGCACTCCAATATCAGGCTCGAATTATGAGTCAGAGAACCCAGTTTCCCGGCTTAGCCAATGAAACAAATACTTTTGCCTGAATGCCAAAACCAAAACCTGCATATTGTTTGTTGCACAAACAATGTTTTGGTTCGATATCCCCCGAAAAAAAAACATATTAGCTGTCTTTATGTGAGTGAAACAGCGCTATGTTGAAAAGTGGCTACCTAAACAGCCCTGAAGCCTCAGAAGAGGCAGGGAAGAGTGCGCTAAATGTCTTAAGATAAAAAAAAACCCACATATTCTGCAGTGTTTCTCATGAACAAACAAAGATTTGCAGCGCATGAACTGCTTCATTTGGTGCAGGAAACATGATCACCGGGCACTTACATGTGAAGGAAACTTAAATTTCCAGCAATGACGAAGCTGTCTGCTGTCCAATAAGCTTCGGCCCCCACCCTCCAGATCACTCTTGTCCAGTGACGAGTTCCAGTGAGGTGCACGCCTGCTCGCACCCCTTCGCGCCTCGCGTCCTGTCCCCGAAATTTGTTGACACGGAGCAGGGAACAGTGCTCCTAGAAACTCTAGATCCTCCAAAGATCGCCAACCACACCGACGAACACAGACGACCATCAAAGTTCCCAGCGACGGTTCCCTCAAGAGCTCTCGACCTGTCGCGCGCGCCAACAAAGGCAAAGCTTCCAAGCATCGCTCGCGTCGCTTTAGCTCTCGAACACAGTAGCCCACCCAACAGGAGCTTTGACGACTCCATTTTGCTCCTAGTCCCTGCGTACCTCCCCCGCAGACACAACCGACCTTGATAACGACCTCCACCGCCTCGCTGTCACCAATTCAAACCACAGCAGGAGACACGACGATACAACCCCCCCTTTTTGGCGCGGTGGAGGATGCGCACGAATGTAGCTTTACGGATTGGGAACTACATGCTGGAAAATACCACGAGGGACTAGATTGCTCGATTAGCGATTCCTCCATCTGACGAGCTGTTTGTCCCTCCACCTCAGAGCACAACACAACTCGCGCGAATACATCCAAGAACTGCTTTATAAGGGGGAGACACTCTACAAGTTGGGACCATGGCACCGGGCGCGGGCCCCACTGGGGGAGGGGGAGGAAATATCAAGGTGGTGGTCCGATGTCGTCCCTTCAATTCAAGAGGTGAGTCGACTGCCTCCCAAGCTGAGATGCCAGGTAGGAATATCATGAACTAACACACCTCCCGACAAGAACATGACCGAAACGCAAAATGTATCATCGAAATGAAAGGCAACCAAACCATTCTCACCCCTCCAGATGCCAGCGCGGGTGGAGGGAAACTAAGTGGAAAGGACTCGGCTCCAAAAGCGTTCGCGTTCGACAAGTCATACTGGTCCTTCGATAAAAGCGCCCCAAATTATGCCGGCCAAAACCACCTCTTCGACGACCTGGGCCGACCGCTGCTCGACAATGCCTTTCAGGGGTATAACAACTGTATCTTTGCCTACGGCCAAACCGGCTCGGGAAAGTCGTACTCCATGATGGGCTATGGGAAGGATGCGGGTATTATTCCCATGATTTGCCAGGACATGTTCGAACGGATCAAGGTGATGCAGCAGGACAAGAATCTGAAGTGTACAGTGGAGGTGTCATACCTCGAGATTTACAACGAAAGAGTACGAGATTTGCTGAACCCAGCGAATAAAGGCAATCTCAAAGTCAGAGAACACCCTTCCACGGGTCCTTATGTGGAAGATCTGGCCAAGCTGGTGGTAGGAAGCTTCCAGGAGATTGAGAATCTGATGGACGAGGGTAACAAAGCGAGAACGGTAGCGGCTACCAACATGAACGAAACTTCGAGCAGGTCCCACGCCGTTTTCACACTCATGCTCACCCAGAAAAGATTCGATCCCGAGACGAAGATGGAGATGGAAAAGGCCGCGAAGATCTCTTTGGTTGATTTGGCTGGTTCGGAAAGAGCGACCTCAACGGGCGCAACGGGCGCAAGACTAAAAGAAGGTGCTGAAATTAACAGATCTCTTTCAACCCTTGGTCGTGTCATTGCGGCGTTGGCAGATTTATCAACCGGCAAGAAAAAGAAGGGCGCATCTGGCCAGGTACCATATCGAGACAGTGTTCTTACGTGGTTGCTGAAAGACTCGCTCGGTGGCAACAGTATGACAGCCATGATAGCAGCCGTGAGTCCAGCAGATATAAACTACGACGAGACTCTGAGTACGCTACGCTACGCCGACTCTGCCAAGCGCATCAAGAACCACGCGGTTGTCAACGAAGACGCCAACGCCAGAATGATTCGCGAACTGAAAGAGGAGCTAGCACTGCTCCGGAACAAACTTGGAGGTGGCGGAGGAGCTCCAGGGATGCCGGTAGAATCTTACCCGGAAGGCACACCTCTCGAACAGCAAATCGTCAGTATCACGGCGCCAGATGGTACAGTCAAGAAGGTCTCCAAGGCGGAAATTGCGGAGCAGCTCGATCAGAGCGAAAAGCTTTTGCAGGATCTTAACCAGACCTGGGAGCAAAAACTGGCCAAAACAGAAGAGATTCACAAGGAGCGCGAGTCTGCGCTTGAGGAGCTGGGCATTAGCATCGAAAAAGGCTTCATCGGCATGTCGACGCCCAAAAAGATGCCTCATCTGGTCAACTTATCGGACGACCCGCTTTTGGCCGAGTGCCTTGTTTACAACCTCAAACCCGGAAGCACAACGGTTGGCAACGTCGAGTCCAATGCGGACCACCAAGCAAACATTCGTCTGAATGGGTCCAAAATTCTGCACGAGCACTGCACGTTTGAGAATGCGCCTGATGGAACTGTGACAGTCATTCCAAAGGAAGGGGCCGCGGTCATGGTGAACGGCAAACGGGTTACAGAGCCTTATCAGCTGCACTCTGGATACCGGATCATTCTAGGCGACTTCCATATTTTCAGATTCAACCACCCGCTTGAAGCTCGTGCAGAGAGGCAGGAGCGAGCGGACAAGAGTCTTTTGCGGCAGTCCGTCACTGCAAGCCAACTTCAAGCACTTGAGAGAACCTCGCCGACACCCAGCCCCAGGCCTGGTCATGATAGGAACCTTAGCACGGCCATCTCGGAATTTGGTGGGAGTCGCCCTGACTCTCCCTCTCCGTTTATGCGAAATCCCAGGGAGGCAGATTGGTCTTTTGCGCGCAGGGAAGCGGCTGGCGCCATCCTGGGGACCGATCAAAATTTCGCCAGTCTCTCAGACGAGGAGCTCAATGCTCTGTTTGAAGAAGTTCAGCGTGTCCGGGCGGAGCGTGTTAATGGGCGCGATGACAACGAGGACATGGAGTCGATGGCGTCGTTCCCGATCAGGGAGAAATACATGTCAACAGGAACATTGGACAACTTTTCGCTCGATACGGCGCTGACCATGCCGTCTACCCCTAAGCAGGGCGAGGCGGAGGACAAGCTGCGCGAGATTCGCGAGGAGATGCAGACCCAGCTAGAGAAGCAAAAGGAAGAATTCCACGAGCAGATCAAGAGCGCCGAAGCGGCAAATGTGGCGGTGGCGGAGATCAAGAAGGAGAAGGCGAAGATGGAGGAAACACTGGTGCAGATCAAGGCCGAGATGCAAAAGCAGCTTGAGGTGCAGAGGCAGGAGTTTGAGAAGAAAATCGAGAAGCTGGATCCCCTCAAGAGACCGAAGCCCAAGCCGAGGCTCTCAGAAGAGGAGATTGAGAGAGCAAAGGTCGCGGTAAAGCACTGGAGGGGCAGGCACTATGTGCAGATGGCCGAGGCAGTTCTTCAGCATGCTTCCACGCTGAAGGAGGCGCAGATCATGAGCCACGAGCTGGATGAGCATGTTGTTTTCCAATTCGCGGTGGTGGATGTGGGCCACATGATGTGTTCATCCTACGACATGGTTCTTAACGGGCTGACCGGCGAAGGGGAGGATATGGCACTTGAGGATGCCGCCAAGCCGTGTATCGGGATCCGGGTGATTGACTACAAGAACAGCGTGGTTCATCTCTGGAGCATCGAAAAGCTTTACGACAGGGTGAGGCGGATGCGGCAGATGTATCAGTACCTGGACCAGCCCGAATATGCCCAGCACCTCAGCTTGGATAACCCCTTCATTGAGGACTGCATGCCGCAATATACCCTGGTTGGAGAGGCTGACGTCCCACTTAAGGCAGTTTTTGAGAGCCGAGTCCAGGACTTTACGCTTGACGTGTTTTCGCCATACACATCGCACACGATTGGAATTATCAAGTTGGCGCTTGAGCCGTCTAGCGCGCGAGCGCCCACCAACACTCTCAAGTTTAACATTGTTATGCACGAGATGCTTGGGTTCCCGGAGCGGGAGGGTACAGAGGTGCATGCTCAGTTATTCATTCCAGGTATCTCTGAGGATGGCATCACTACTACACAGATGATCAAGGACTTCGATGAGGGTCCTATTAGGTTTGAGAGCGTTCATAGTATGAGCGTTCCTCTGTTCGCGCCACCCCAGACTACGCTTCGCGTGGCGATTTTCACCAAAGCGTCTGCCATGCATCTCGACAAACTACTCAGCTGGGATGACATGCGAGACGCCGTGCCTGCCAACAAGAAGCCCAAGACTCCTAGAATCAGCGAGACTCAGTTTTACACGGAGGAGAAGCATGATCTGCTCACTCGAGCGCAGATTTTAGAGCTGAACGAGGAGGGCGAGTACAAGCCAGTTGAGGTCACGCAAACGAGCGAGATGGATAACGGGACTTTCCAATTGCACCAAGGTCTGCAACGGCGCATCTCACTCAACCTCACACATAGCTCCGGCGATGCCCTGCCGTGGGACGATGTGGCCAACATACGGGTGGGTAAGATCCAGCTGCTGGATAGCGCTGGGAAGTCACCCGACATGGGCTCTTCTGGCCCCGACCTCCCTCTCAAACTGGCATCCAAACCAGTCTTCCGGACAAACGCCAACGGTACCAGGGCTCTGACACTGATCGGCCAATGGGACTCGAGTCTACACAACTCGCTGCTGTTGGACAGGGTGACCTCAGAGAAATACCGGGTGCAGATGACAGTTTCGTGGGAGATTCTCTCCGAGAAGCTAGCCGAACCGATGAAGTTCTCGATGAATCTCTGTGTGCAGATCGTATCGCGGTCATTTGTGCGACAGACATCGATGTTTTCGTCGCTCTGGCAAAACGTCCGATTTGTGCACTCTTGCACAGGGATCTTCACTCTGCAAATGCGGCCCGCGCCTATTAAGAGAGCGGGTGATTTGTGGAGGATGAACAGTCAGCATGACTATGTCAAGGGGGAGGAGCTGTTGACTGCTTGGACGCCAAGAGGCGTTTCCCTTGTGGCAGACTTTATCGGCTCAAGGAGGAAGAGGCAGATGATGAGTGAAATGGCGGTTATCCAGTCGCTGATGAAGAAATATGGCTATGGGGAGAATGGTCATCTCGACGGCAATGGGACAGATGGCGCAGTGGACGACGACCTTTTGCCGCCGCCAAAGATCAACAGCGATGCTGATTCCATTGCCGAGTTGCTCAAAGATGATACCCCCGAGGTGTCACCTTCTACATCCCCTGTTGCCTCTCACTCTGAGCTATTAAAATATGGTGAAGAAGACCCCGAGTCAACAACAACTGAGGAACTGACGCCACCACCAGAGGAAGAGAAGCCGGTATCAGAGTACGACGAGAGGCAAACTGCTTTGTTGAACAAATGCCTTAAACTCTGGCAGCGCTACCCAGACTCGACCCTCAAACTAATCTCGCCAGAAAACACTGACCCTCCAGAGGATGGCGTCGCAACCGAGAACAACCCCAACGGCAACGGCAATGATCACCACTACAGCGCCCCCACCTTTGTCGCCACCGTCATCCGGGTCCCCAAGAACCCCTCCGTCCTCAAAGGCGGCTACCTCTTGGTCCCCAACGCAGACTCAACTCGCTGGGTGAAGCGCTTTGTCGAGCTGCGCCGTCCGTACCTCCACATCCACTCCGTCGCTGACGGAGAAGAGATCGGAATCGTCAGCCTCCGAAACGCCCGCGTTGACTCCCAACCCGGTATCCTCGGCCTCTTGCATTCCCGCCAGGACTACGACCACAACAACTTTGACCCGGACAATGTTGCCCAACAGCAGCCCGGTGGAGTTGTTGGCGGTATGGCATCCACTGCTACCGGTTTGATCTCATCTTTGACAGGCACACAAACCGGACAAGGACAAGGAATTAGTAGGCTTAGTGAACGGCTGCAGGCGGGCGTGTTTGCCATTTATGGGACGGATAACACGTGGCTGTTCGCCGCAAGGAGCGAGAGGGATAAGCTGGAGTGGATTTTTAGGATCGATCAGAGTTTTGCGCAGACGGGTTCGACGCCGGCAGGGAGTGTGATGGGTGGCGGGAGCAACAGTGGGACTGCTAGCCCTATGCCGAGGTGGTAAAAGGGCGAAGAGATGAAGTGTGGAATGGGATGGATGGATGAATGGATGGATGGGAAAAAGGAGATACCCGGGGCTTTTTTCTTTTCTTTTGCTTTCTACTTGTTCGTTTATTAAGAACCTGGATTTCACGGGCTGCCTCGCTTGCCAAAGACACTAGAGGAGAGGGGAGGAGGGAGGTTTTGTTATAGATGGCTTTTTTAAACCATGGCATAGAAAGAGCTTTTGTAGATTCATGGTTTTGTTGGCAAGCTTTTCCATTTTTATTTTTTTTGGTACATGAGAGAAATGTATATAGCTAGGTAGTTTAGCATGCTTTGCAACACATACGCCACAGGACATGGGAACAGAGATGTTAGAGCAGAATAAGTAGGGCAGGGAATGATGAGATGGGCAAATGAACTTTGTTATATGATGGAATGATCACAGTTGATATTTTCATGAAGCTCAATGCAAGGTATATCCCCGTGCGGAACCCCAGCATGGGCTCGAGAGAAAATACATACCTACTGAATCAGCGGCCGGACATCTTCGTCTTCTTTTTCATCAAAAACAGCCAGCCCCCTCCCAGCCTTCCGGTACATCCTCCTGAGGGAGTCCTTTGTACAGCTCCTTGTTGAAGCTGTGGGCGGTCAGGGCCGCTTTCAGAAAGCCAAACCTCTCCACGTAGATGCACTTGGGGTAGTTGAAATTACATGGGTGGTCTGTAGGAAGTCGGTATGAGCTCCAGATAGACTCCTTTCCGAAACTCTTACAGCCAGCAAGCCTGCAGGGGTGACAACCCCTGCCATAACGTAAGGAATCCTCGTAATCGACACCCAGTAGGCTTCCTTTGATCAGTCTCATTGCCCTCCTCTTTGAGGGCCTGTGCAACAGTAAACTTTTAGTCTGGGTCTGGATGTCGAGAAAACACCGTTCTTAGATCAGTCCCTTTCTGGTTGGTGGGCCACCTGTTCGAGTTGTCGCGCTGGAAGTAGTACTTTTCGTCTTGGAGGACATTATCTGTGTTCTGCATTGCTTCCAAGTCCATGTTGCCTAAGACCGCATCCCTGCGAGCTCCTAAACAGATGAGTTGTGTCAGCCTAACGCCCAGAGCATTGGAGAATACAACTTAGGTACCCTCCTCAACGATCTCCCACGCCCTCTCTCGAAATTACACGATATTGGCCTCCGCTATAGCCGCGACCCTCTCGTTCTGGAATTTGGTCAGAGGAATTTAGTTGCAACATCCCCCCCTCCACCAATACGAGGCTTACTTCCGATATCGTTTCGGTAATGATGTTAAACTTGGGGAGTTCAGGGGATCGGTATTTATGGTCGCGGTATCGCTAGTATTCAGGCTGTTCAAGTCGTCAGCAACCTCCAGAGAAACCACCGCTAGGTATCGCCATTGTAACTCACGTTCTTTTGCAAGGTCGCCGTTGTCGCGACTTTTTGTGTAGCGGTGGGGGTTTAATTGTAGATAGGAAGTTTGGGTCAGCTGGCTGGGGAGAAAGACGGTATTCATATACTGCTGAGGGATGAGGGCAAGTCTAGGTCGTTGCTTCCTAGAGAATAATGTCTCGGCTGTTCCTACCTTCTATATTGCTGTTTGACATTGCTGCCTGGTTGCTTGAAATTGAGAAGTGGTGATGTGACCATCTCGGTCAAGGTTAGGTACTTTCCTCCTCAGGCGTCATTTCTGGAAGTTCCTGTGCCATCATGTGGTAAGATTCGACTGCCCAAAGTACTAACCATGCCAACAGCATAAGTCACTGGATATTTTCATTCTTTCTGAGAGGCCCTCTCTTCATCTCGTTCAGGGAAAGAGGAGAGAGGACATGAAGACAGAGGTCGCAATGCGGGCGAGGAAGAAGATGACGGCAGAGAGACATTCATTGGTATAACTACTGTGGTGCAATATATTTTTTCTTTCACTGTCAGAAATCGTATGTGGTGCCTGTCTAGATGCTTGAAGTGGTATTCAAGTAAGATCATCATCGTTTGTAGCTGGACATAGTCACCGAGGCCATCTCCATGATTCTGTTTTCCTAGCCAGAACATCACATACGACCATAGACAGCTGAAAATACGGGATCCCGTCCGCTCTCCCCTAGTCAAACAACTGATCGCCAGACTAGTACTCAGGTGGGTGACCACTGGGGAATCCCTGGTGTTGTATGTTTTTGTCTCCATTTTGTCTCCATCACCGAGTCTTGGCACCCCCTTTTTACCCCTTTACCAAAGATTCTGTCACCCATTTCTTGGTGTCAAGCTGGGAAAGAATGTAAGGATACAAAAATGTAGATTCTGTGGGAAGTGTTGGCCATTTGTAAGTTGAGTACAGAATTGGCCTCCGCTATCGCCACTGGCTGTTCTCTTTTCCCTGTCCCTACTCCCAGTCCCCGTTCCAACGCCATGTCTCTGCGCCGCTCTTCATTTCAAGTCAATGGAATCAGCTTAGATAGGATTTACCCTCAAATTCCCCAAGCTCCTGCTCTCTACACTCCACCCATCACGGTTCGCCTCCTGGTTGTTGGTGAAGAAGTTGGCAGCAGTTGCATTACCCCTCAAAGCCCACTGATAGTACCTCACAGCAGCAACACCAAACTTCCCGCCGTTTTGGTCACCATACGTTCCGCCGTGCCCCACGTTCAAGTTGCCCTTCCAGGTCGGTGTGGACTGCGGGAGAAGTCGGTAGTCTCTCTCGCCCTGGTTCCTTGTCAGCTTCTTTGCATCTTTCTTTGGCGGAGAAACACCCACATTGTTAAAAGCGATATCACTCAGCCCTCCCATAAAGTAAAAGATTGGCTTGTTGATTTTTGGCACGACATTCCTGCTCTCCTGCTCACTGAGCAATCCCGAGTTATAGATTCCAATGGTGGTCACCCTATTGTCGTTCACTCCCGCAGTATAGGCCTCAACACCACCGCAGCTCATCCCCGAGACGGAGATCCGAGAGGTTTCCAGCCACGGGTACCGCTCTTTGGTGGTGGAGCGGGTGACCCAGTCAATGGCGCGGGTCATCATCTGGGCGTTGGTTGAGCCTTGACCGCCGGGCGAGCCGGAAGAAATGACAAACACGCCATGAGAGGCAATTTGAGTCAAGAAGTTGAGGAAGTCGAGGCCGTTGGCGGAGCAAGCGCCGTTACCCCAGATTAGGACGGGGATTTTGGCGCCTTGGGGGACGTTGCGGGGGAGGTAGAGGGTGTGTCCGCTGAGGGAGGAGTCGGTGGTGTAGTGGGCGGGGGCGAAGGGGCCATTACCAGTAGGCTGGTTGTTTTGGGCCGGTCAGTTGTGGTTTATTGAAGAAATAGGCGACATGATGAAAGGGGGCAATGTGTGGTAATGAGGTACTGGGCAATGGGTGGCGTGAAGGAGGGAAAGTGCGACGTATGGAACGAGTATGGAGGGAAGGTGCAGGGGAAGGTAGAGGAAAGGTGCTGTGGAAGGCTCTGCGGAGGGAGGGTGCAGTTAAAGGGAGGTGTAGCGGAAGGAGAGTGCAGATAAGGCAAGAGAAATTGAGGAAATGTCCAGTATGGGAGCAAAAATGAAGATAGTGACTGACTCCTTGACGGGGGGCAATTGGGTTGGCCTGGCTGATGCCAGTGGCCGTTGCCAGAGCGAGAATGACAGATTTGAGCAGCATATTGATCCAGAGGTCGACAGCCAGGCAGGGGATCTTGATCAATAGCGCTTCCTAGACTTACCTTTCCTCAGGGCATACCCTTCTCATGTAAGGTACTTATACCTTTCCTCGTCGTCGCCACCATGTCTTTGCCATGTTACCTCATGGCGGTAGTTCACCCCCTTGACCACCCTTCTTAATATCCTCGCGCATCAATTCCTCAAATTCCTTTCTCAATGAAGTATATTGCTTTCGGACCCCGCAACTGCGACTTTCCTGGTTCTCGGTTCAGTGAAGACCTTGGTCAACAGTCATCTATCGATCGCCAATGTGTGCACAATAATTTAATGTCTTTGCCATAAAAACAATTCGTGCGCTTCCCCGGCCAAACTACTTGCCACCAGTTGAGCATCCAAGATTCTGAACCTAAAATGGAGATGTTCAACGGAGCTCGAGTGGATGATTAGCACGTGGGAATTTGCCCCTCGCCCGTCTTCCCCGGGATCTTGGTTTACATGCACATGTGCATTTTGCCGGGGAAGCGCTACCGCATCCGCACCCGTCAGATTGTGCTCGGCTGTCAGGGTCGGTAATCGTGATACCGAGTTCTTGGTCATGTCATCGCGTACGTCAAAAGGGGAAGGTACCAACAAGCTTCTCATTGAACAAGAGCTGGAGACACTCCTTTTTCTGCGCACTGGTGTCTTTATGCCAAGCTTCACACCAAAATAACACTCTGTTAGACTCGGAGCCTTTGGGAACTGCAAAAGTTTAGGAGTCAGAAAATCCACCAAACAACACTTGACGCTTGCATATGCTCAAAGACTACCTAGATTTGGAAAAGCCAACGCGCTCCCCCCAAAGCAACAGGCAGCGCGACTCATTGGAGGCTCACCCCTTTTCTTTTGTGCGGACTTGATCGATATCGCACTCTCTATCTGTGGGACTTTAAGCTGACAAGCAAAGTCTGGTGTGATAGAATATGGCGATGAGTCTCTGGGTCATCCAAGTTGCATCTATGTGACCAGACTTCTATCATTTACAGGGTGACCCAAGCTGCCTTCCTCGCAGATGAATAAATTTCTTTTGACATAAAATACATATGCTTCGAGTTTCTAGTCAACGATTCCGCTTTCATTTACTCGAACATAATGTCCATGATCCAGCCGCCTCGTCTTTGCCCTCCAGAACTTAAGAAGACCCTCAAATAGAACACCAGCCAAAAGCATTGGACCGACCAGCTTGCATCTCCAACGGGCGCACCCAGTTTCTTGAGTCCGGTGATGACAGATGGCATGTTTTGGATCTGATGAGACGTACTCACAGCGATTTCAACTCCTGAGAGTCTTTCCATATGTTTGCCATAGCGAGAAGGTGCAGTTCATCCTTGGTGATGGTCGGTGCCGGATTGGCCGTGTTGGATATCTCCCGCCCGTTCATTTCGTACTCTGACAAGTCTCTTGTTCCTGATTCCAGGTCCAGCTCGCATTCTGGCCGGGGCATTCGGTTGAGCATGGGTTCTAGCTTCTGCTCCCAGAGCAGTTTGCGTGCGTTCTTGTCCAGCAAGGGGTAGTGGAACATGATGTGGATGCGAAACTTGACGGCCGGGTCAACCATTTGGTCGCGGTTGGAAGTGATAAAAATGATGGCCTGGAAGTACTCAAGCTGTCTGAGAAACACTAATTGAGTTTGAGTATATGTTGGGACAAGGGGACCTTGGATGAAGATGGATTATCAACTGGAAATATTTCACCCTTACCGACAACAAGGGCGTTTCGCTCTAGGGATACGTACCCACCAACTTCTCTGAATTCCAAGAAAATATCTGCCTCATTGATGAGAAGAATTGCCTTTCAGATCGTGACATATCTAACGAGTTGCCTCCACTCGATCTGGATCTCTTGCAAGTTGCTCCCCAAGCTCACCAGTTGGGAAGGGGGTTTCACCGCTCCATCTTTCCATGATTGCGAATCGCCCAGACACAGTCGAATTCTTACTAACAAATGGCACGGAAACTGACATTTTCACAAGCTTCGGATAAACCACTCTGATGTTTGCACAGCACGTCGACACTTGCAGGGGATTGCTCAGAAACAGTGCAAACTAGCGTCATCCCATATACCGGAAGATTACGGCATTATCATTAGTTGCGTAAACGGGCCATCACGAGATTGTGTGGATATTCTTGAAAGAGGCGCGCCTGTCACTTGAGACGTGGTCCGGCATGCGGCATTAATGGGCCACGCCAACGTGATCCGAGTGCTTCTTGAGCACCACACTCCTATCGACCTCGATCTGAGATGGAGTGACAGCCCTGGCTTTTGCAACCGAGAATGGGCATACCACGCTTGCATCTTTCTTGTTGAAGAAAAACGCCAGCCTTTATCCAAGATATCGATTTTACAGATTTCAGTCCATGTTCAACGTCGCATGCTATGGGGGCATGGATTTTGAAGCTTGCTGGAAGCCGTGTATGAGAGATGAACGAGATGCTCGCGGACGCTTCAATTCGCTGCCGCCGGGGGAAAAAATATGATTGCCAAGCTTCACAGCCTAGGATATGAAGCTACGGCCGAGGATCATCACAGCCGGAACGCTCTTCACCTTGCTACATATAGTAGATCGTTACCTGAAGTGGAGAGGCTACTCGAGCTTGCTCTTGATCCCGCTAGACAGATAAAGACGGCTGAGCTGCTTTGCACCGGGCGGTCAAAGGAGGCGATCTGAAGGTTGTGAAGAAGCTGCTAGATGTATCTATGGGCGCAACGTAGAAAGTGACCTACTTGTGACGGCCACTCGCTAGCAGTGCATTAACCATTGAGAAAACCTTCCAAAAGGAATGCCAGAATAACAAGATCGACATCTTGTTACCTGGATGCACTATATGTAGTGTTTGACGGATACAGCCACCGTCACACAACTGCAAGAAATGGCCACCAGCGCGTATCGCGATATACCACGGTAATCACCAACTTTTGTCACTCCTAGACGATAAAACAAAAACAAAAGGGGCAGATATCACATCAGCATCTGGAAGACACTTGTGGAGTTCTGGAGGTAATCACAACATTGTATGCGATAGTTGTCTCATGGTATGCCTCCTGCCTTGCAACATATAAGTTGAGAACCAGACTGATACGTCGAAAATAGTCCATACACGGGCCCCTTTCTATTGCAATACATGCGGCGACGATCCGAGCTTCAATTTATGCTTCAAGTGCGAGTGCGGGGGCAAGGAGTTACATCATCCTGAGTATTTATTCGACGAAATCCGGCCACCCAACGCCCCCCTTCTCGTGCGATGCTTGGCCGTCTATCAGTATCCGCCCTCCTTTCGGTGGCACGGGTGGTTACTTAGTAACAGGGAATTATGGACAGAGAGAGGGTGGGTTTTCTTTTCTTTAGATAATATCAATGGGGCGACATCCTCTGCTCGAAACTTCACACGGTCATCACCGTTTCAATTAAGGTAGTATTCAGATGGACCTTGTGCTTAACCACCTTACATCACCTGCTGTATCGCAAATCTAATCAAAACTAAGCTCCTTAATCTCCTGCTTGGTTCCTTCATAGATAACGTTCGACATGTGGTTGTTGCCGTTGTGAGTCGTGTCAGGGCTCTGGCTCTGATGAATCGGTGCATTCAAGGCGGCTGTAGATTCGCCTTGGCTTTTACTGGCACCTTTATGTTGAATACATCTTCATCAGCAAGTGAAATGAAGAAACAAAACCATAAAAACGTCAGGGATCTGCCAAACTTTAATTTTCCGATCTCCTGTTCGCCACCATAATTGACTTGCGATCGAACATTGTTCCCCTGGTGACTTTGAACGGACGCTGCTAGCGATGGTATTATTTAGAAGATCACCTCTAAGATTAACTGGGTAGATACTGTGACATTCCAGTGGTTAAGAGTGTTGTTGACTTACTTTGTTTCGCGGCGTGGTTAAAGTTGATCATTAATCCACCGGTTTTCTCCCTTGGTCAGAGAACTGGGAATCAGCCTCTTGCGCACCAGCAGCAGGGACGAATAGGGCGGCAGGCTAGCGACGGGTTAGGTCAAATGGGTCGGTTCTATGATGCCTAGCTGTTCTGTCTTGTCTGCCCCTGTCCAAAACTTCTTGGGCCCAAGTTCGGCTCCAGGCTTCAGAAAGAAACGTGGCAGTGTTGTTGTTAGCGAGTCCAGGTGATTGGTACCAAAGCTGCTCCGTTAAACGCTCAGTCTCTTGCGTACTGAGCATCTATGGCTGTCAGGTCCAGGTAAGCTTCTTCTCTTTGCAGAAGAGAGCCTTCAGTCTCCTTCTTCCGCCTACAGTAGGGACCGAAATCAGTGTCCATAATTTGAATGTTCAAACTTTCTCTGCACGGGCCAACATCATCCTTGGCTGCGGCTGGGCACAATGTATCTGTGCTCACTTCGTACAGCTACAAGCCAGCTCCAAAATTGGCTTCCAACCAGGACGGTCTATGACCAAAAGCACTAGCCGCTTTCGGTAGTTCCCGGTTGTGCGACTGACAAAGCATGTAGCCAATCAAATGTGCATATAATGACAACTTGATAGCTGCATAATCGTACACTCGTATCGCAAAAACAAAAATCAAAACACATTATCCGGATACAGTAGACCGTTAAAACGAAACTAAGAAACATGTTCTAACTACTCCACCCGGCGACGGTGGCCAAAGTTGTCTGGGTCCCGCCAGCAATGAGTGCCCTGGCATGAAGGTCCAGTGCACCGCATGAGACTGTAAACTTCTTTCCAGACAGTGGTCAGACCGGCAGCTTCTTGTTCTTCGAGGAGCTCGGCCCTTTCCGCAA
>MU866506.1:0-20987 GCA_033296915.1 Triangularia setosa | reverse complement strand
ACGAGCCCGTCGCTCCACTCCCGATTGGTTCGTAATGATTGGCTGGGAGCATCCTGCGCTCCGTGCGTTAGTTCTTTCATCAACGATTGTGACAGATTATTATCGCCTAAATTCACTTGGCAACAAAAGCTACTGATGGGCGAGTTGTCTGGCTGCAGTTTGGAGTGGTTGGGGAATGTCCTGGCAGACAGCCAGACATGCCATGTGGAAAAAATGCATGTATGTACCCACCATTGGCAAGACACGGCATGGAAGTCAGCGCTGGCAATCAATCAACCCACCACTGGACCACTAGGGCGGGACTGGTTCCGGCACGCTGTCCGTACTCGCTCCCCCAGCTGCGTCTGGGGAAGCTGCGTTGCATTGCAGGGGCTCTACTTTGACTCAAGCAGCCTCTTCACAAAGACACACTGGTCAATGTATTTTGTCACTCTGTCAACGACGAGAAGCTGTTTGTTTTCAGCCACATTAAATGCACTATTGGGTGTCTAATGTTTTGGTCCTTCGATTGTTTCGGTAGTCACTGCACCTATTCACAGACCAAATGTTCAAAGCGAAACCCCATATCCACTGCAACTCCGCATTCTAACGAGAATCGGATAGGCGCGACACGGCAGAGCACACGATGCCAAGGATCGGGGAACAACCTCTCAGAACCTCGCACGAGCTACCACATTCGACCCGATGACAGCACAGCCCGTGCAGCATGGGGGTGAGGGAAAAGCTCAGATGAAAAAGGGCGGAATACTTGTGTACAAAGTTATAATTATTCATCGCGGTTTTATGTGGGCGAAATCGCGTGTTTTGTTTCAAAAAGGGTTCAAGGTTTTCTTGCCAAACAACAAACACCACAAATGCCAAGAGTTAGCATCCACAAACACCTGCCTACCAAGTGAGGATTTTATGGGCGGCTATGTACATCATAGCTAACAGTCTGGATACTGCCGACTTCCTACCTAGGTCTCCTATCGTACAGTTCTGGCTGGCTCATCTACCATCCTTTGAAGGATGGGCTTGAGAAATAACATCTCAGGTACAGAGCCACCCGCTCCAAGTCAAGTACTCAGGGGTAACGCCCAATGAACAGACCACATGCTGATTTTGGCACTTGCCTATGCCAAGCCAGCCGACTTCTGATGATGGGAAGAACGCCAACACCACCAGGAACGAACAGATCCATCATGAGGACGCCTTTCCCTTCCTACCCTAGCCGCACCGTTGATTCCCCCTCACCTTGGAGCTCGGACCTCGTTCACCTCCACACACACAAGTTACTGGTTTCCTCAAAGTGGCGATGATTTTGCTGAGGGAAAAGTGGTGATAGGTCAAGGTGCAGTTCGTATTCGTAGGGCGGGAATATGACACATTATTGCTCTGCGGCATGCTCCATGGCGTCTCTTTGACCTTTGACTATAGGGCAGGATGCTGCAGCTCACCGAGCCCAGGAGCCGATAATCAAACAGTTTTCCCAGACGTTGACAGAGACGAAAGCGAGGTGGTGGTCTAGAACGGACGCTATGTCCTCACAATTTTCAAACAGCAACTACCCCACCACGCCGCGGTCTACTCCGGCGGCTATCTGATGATCCTTTAACTTTGGTCTTTCCCCGGATTTTGGACATGAGGGCAAACCACTGTGCGCTTTACGCCTCGAGACACTATCAGGTGTCGATTATCTGCCATCATGGCAGACGCAGCGCCATCAACATCACCGCCACCGCTTCCAGCCAACGCCCATGAAGACAAGTCCTACACTGTGATTAGTGTCATCATCTTCTGCCTCATATGGTCGACGGCCATGGTGGGCATGCGCCTATGGACGCGGGGCAAGATGATTAAGCAGTTTGGTATGGATGACTATGCCTGTATCGTTGGTTTGGTGAGCAACCGCCCTACTCAAAGCACCACAAGTTCCGTCAATCTCCAAGTACTAACTTGGCCTTTGTGGATAGATGACAACCTACGGCTCAGCCATTGCCATCGGCCACATGACAACCTTTGGCCTGGGAAGGCATGTCTGGGTCATGAAGCCTGCTGACGTACCCTTATACCTCCGGGACTTTTACATCTCCATCGTCATGTACTGCTGCGCCCTTCTCTCTCTCAAGCTCACGTTTCTCTTTCAATATTACCGCGTCCTGGCTGTCCAGCACATGCGCATCGTTTATCTTGTCGCCATTTTCGTCGTCGGGGGCTGGGCCCTATCGCAAGTCTTGGTCGGCATCTTCATCTGCACCCCCATCCGCGCGTTTTGGTTCGGGGTCCAAAGCATCGAAGGTGCCACTTGCATCCCCAACATACCCCAGTGGTACATCAACGCTGCGGGCAACATCCTGACGGATGTAGCTGTCTTTGCACTGCCCTTGCCGGCCTTGTGGAAGTTGAATCTTCCCAGAGGCCAAAAGTATGTCTTGATTGGCATTTTCAGCTTGGGCTTCTTGTAAGTTTGCTTCCCCTTCATCCCTTTTCTTCAATGATCCCTGCTCACCAACCAAAACCCTCGAAACCAGCACCGTCATCATCTCCATCATCCGCATCAAATATCTTCAACTGTATGAAGACTTTCCCTGGGAGAACGTCACCTCTTCCCTCTGGTCTGTCGGTGAGCTCACCTCGGCCATCACTTGCGCCTGCCTGCCTACCCTCCGTCCCTTCTTGGTGACCTACTTCCCTAGATTGGCAGCGGTCATTGGGGGTAGCAGGGTGACTCCCACTGGTGCCATGAGCGCTGGTGTCGCTGTTGATGGAGCCGGCCGCATCCGAACTGTCGATCCGGAGACTGGCCACCACTCTTGCACTCGCAGCGGCGGAAAAAAAGGTGCGGCGGCAACAGTTGAGTACGCTGACGGGGCCGGCAGTGAAGTCGAGCTATCGCCGCAGTACTTCAAGGCAAATCCATTCGAGGTTCATGTAATCCACAAGTCGGAAAGCCTGGATGGAGTCAGTGTTGTTAGCAGAGACACGCGATGATCTGATGGGGAGCAGATCAAGAGTTTGGCGTACATATCTGCACCACTGTACGATGAGAGCGCATACACATAGGGATCAGTCATGTTTATTATACCCTTTCCTTTCGAATACAATCTATCTCACATCATAATGGGTATCCCCCGGTGCTTAATCATGTGTTATTGGATAAGCCCGCAAAGGAAAGTGAAATATTTCTGCTTAATGTTCATTAAGATTCGATACATGGGTAACCGTCAAGAACCTGGAAGATAACGCCATGAACGATACTTACACACACATTTCTCACCGTGGATCCTTCGACAACAGAGAATATCATAATAGGTCATAGCCTCACAAAAAGTGCATTCCAACACACGTATCCATCATCAAAAATAAAATTGTTGCTGTGGTTGGCCTGGCGGCGGGTGCGCAAGGAAGTCAAAATTCATCGAATCCATTGGAGTGTTGAAGGGATCAGGAGTATCTGGAGTCAAGGTTAGATCCAAGCCCAAACTATTGTTTTTTTCTAGAAGTGAGCTTTAAACGGAACTTAACATACCCCAAAAAATATGATCGTATAGATCCATGGGGGACATGTAGGTGGTGGGGTCAAAATTGGAGACATCACCCAACTGCTGCTGCTGTGGTGGTGGGAACACAAAGGGCATATTGCTGATGGTTTGTCAATAGTTGTGGACGGCGAACAAATGCATGATGATGAACGGGACTACATACCTGTTTTGCATGTCGCCTAGCTGTCCTCCGTTTTGCTGCATCTCTGCCATGGCCAAGGCTGCATTCTGATGTGGATCCAAATTGTTGGACATGCGAGAAATAGACTCTTGTGACAGAGACGAGAGACTATGAGAGTGAGGTCCTGCCTGCATCCCTGGCTGAAGCGGTGTTCGAGTACCGGAACCCGCGACAGAGGTGACGCTGCTCTCCTTCATAAGACCGGGACCAATCACAGACCCATGATCGTAAATGTTTTTGAGCGCCATCAGAGCTCGGGACAGAGGACCTGAAAGCTCAATATCGTGATCAGACCGCTGTATATGCGGTTGAGGGGACGTTTGCTCCTTGGCGGCTGTTGCAGAAAGCGCCGAGATGAGATCTCCTTGGAGTTGGCGGACTTCGGGATCCCCCTTGGAGTCACCCAAAATGCCTAGCAGCACTGCCGAGGAAAGACCGTGGTAGGTGAACGCCCAAGAACGAGTGGGAATGACCGAGAGCTGATGCATGGCGAGAAACATGCGGACTGTCTCAGTTAGATTTAGCTTGCACCTGTCGGCAAGGAATTTCTTTTGTGGCGCATCGAGACGGGTGCTCTCCGAACGCATCAAAGCCGGTCGACAGCAAACCGACAGAATGAATGACGTGTGTAGCCGAATGGCAAAATGTTGTAGCCGATCCAAGGCTGACTTGCAAGCATCCTTGTTACGCAGCTGATTTAGGCATTTATCTCGGATATGTTCGACAGCCTTGCAGTTCTCCAAGATCTGACTGTATGTGGCGTTGGAGGCGGCGTCAGGGTTGAGCCGTAGGGATATGATCTTGCAAAGATGGTACATGGCTTCGAGGTATGCCCAGCCCTCTGTTTCGGCGGTTTGAGACATCGGAATAGGACAACACGGAATATTGGTGATGGGAGAACTGAAGAGACTTTGGTTAGGCATGCATGGAATTAAGAGAAAAACATGAAGCTCCAGGTTTGGTCTTACCGATCAAAGGAGAGCGATGTCAGGGTATCGTGCCATAGGCAAGTCCACCTGGAATGCATTAGAACAAACTGTCCGCGCTGCGTATATGAGTAGCAGGCAAAGTAAATACCAAAGTTTCCGTCGAGACACCTCCCTTTTCTCCGCTTCTGGACTTGGTCGACCGTCAAGTTGCTGTGGCCGATGCAGTCCAAGAGACTGGGCTAGCCGGCAAGTGAGGCCCAGCAACGCCCATGAAGCCTCTGCTTTCATGTCATTTAGTAGTACAAAACTCGTCATAAGTAGGGCCTGAATGGAGTCAAGGTTTGGTCTGGAGGAGTGTCAGCAAGATACTTGTACGCCGAGAAAGTGAGCGTAACATGCCTTAAGAGGAAGTTTCCAAGACGCAGAAAGTGGAAAGATATCTGTATGTATTTTTGCGAGTCCCGGGTTCGGATATGGTAGGGCGAATCATGATACTGTGAGCCAACGGCAAGAACAGCAAACAAGATGGCCAGCCAGGATGCAGAGACGGGCTTGGTGGCTTTGGTGGACGCCCTAGCATTTTTGGCTCTGTCCTCTAAGTACACCATCAACCGAGACTCGAGGTCATCAATGTCAATGACAAAGCCCCAGAATGGTTGTGGGATCTCCTTGTAGGTTCGGAATAGTCTGCAGAAATGTCAGCTGAGCGCACATGGGAGAAGGGCAGTGAACGGGAGACAACGATGACATACTTCATGACTTCACGGTCAGATGGAAGCTCGGCAGAAATGTCAGAGGTCAGCCTGTCGAGATGGCGGGAAGACATGAGCGGAAAGGGCGCTGAGTTGTCGAGACCAAGGAGGGACCGCATGTCGGCGCGTATCTCGTTGACGTCTTGGGGTTCGTTGGCTGCCGTTCGTTCTCTGAGCAAAGCTGGTATGCTGTTCTGGCCAACATAACGTGTGGTCTCGGCCGTGTCTGGTTCGTAAGTGCTGATGGCTTCACGAGGGTCGTTGCTCTGGCTTCGGGTGTCTGCATCATCAGGAGACCGTGCACGTTTCTTTCCCTGAGTGAGGGATTCGGTGCCAAACGACCCGCTCTTGTTTGTGGCCGACCGATTGGGCTTATAGGAGCAGAGAGATGGATGTTCTCTCTTGACGCAGTTTTCGCAAGGGCTTTTGTTGTCACACTTGACTTTCCTCTGTCTACATGGCCAGCATGCAGTACCTAGGGAGGTTGTCAGCACATTGTGTCGCCGGTGTTGCTCAAGCAAAACTGACGACGGCGATGTTGAGATGAAGATGCCCCGAGGAGATGGGGATGATAGAATGGGAAGAATGAGATGAGATGGGGATGGGGAGGGCCGCTTGAAACTGGGAAACAAAACAGGAGGGAAACGGCGGGTTGATGGCGTTGCCACTGCAAAGACGGCACACCTGGTGGAAGAAAGGGCAGGCACACGTACCGTATCTCACTTTGCGGTGGGAGTGGATGATGCGGTTGGCCTCCTCGGGCGTGAGATCCTCGAGGTTGGGGCTATCCTGTGTCTCTGACATTGGGAACTACAACAACGGGGAGGCGGCCGTTGAGGCGCTCGTGGGCAGGTATCTCGAGGTGGCCGAATGAAGACCGAATGACGAAGGTGGGCCTCTCCCGTTTAGCGGTGCTCCAGCGAGTGGCCCCGCGCACGCAATACTAGGGCCAGGGAGCAGCTGGGAAGCGGTGGAGCAACGGCGGCGGGCGGCCAGGACTTGGGGCAATCAATGCTTGGATGATGGCGGCCGTTGTTGTGCATTGGATTCCGATGCAAAGCCGAGATGTCGTTATTCTGTCGAAAAAGAAGCCGAGCCAGCGACCAGCATTCAATTTTGAGGTGGGGTTCTCGGGATCAGCGGGTAGGCGGATCACCATTGCAGCCCCCCCCCACACCGCGTGGTTGCTGACTGAGCACCCCTCCTCTGGTCTCGCCCTGCAAAGCCCGGCAAATATAAAAGGGAACCCATCTTCATGTCTTCTGAACGGAATGCCATCAAAGACTTTCTCGCAATGTTGGACCACAGATGTCAATGATATTCTCCTCTTTGACTGTTGCAGCAGTGATGGAAGACAAAGGCCAGGGACATCCCCATGCCGACAGAATGGTACACATCAAAACATTAAGCTGAAGAAGCAGAGATTTAAAATGCCTCCAGAACATGATATGGAAAAGGAAAGGATTCAGCTTTTCAGCGACACAGTTTGCCGACTACCACCAGTCTGTCTTCAAGAAAAGGCTCACCTGGACAAACTCTCCCATCACTTTCTTCAATCATTGACAATTGACAACGTCCCTCCTTCCTGGTGCTTGAGGCTGCAGGTCAACTCCAATTGGGGGCGGGATCCATGGCTACCCGCATGGTCTGTGCTTCCGCACGCGCGCCAAGACTTTGACTAGAGCTTGCTTTTGGCAGCTTTGTGACATTGACGGGAGGATTCAACTGAAGAGAGATGCCGAGTGAGCAGTTGAATGGCCAATCATCTCATATAGTCGAGAAGGAGCAACTTGTGACTTGCTGCAAGATCTCAAAGAGCGCCAAACTCTGCAGAACCTTGAACAAGGACGAGGCTCTAACCTCTCGCAAGTCTAGAACCATCACAAACAGCAACCCCCACACCCCCTTCATGCAAGCAGGCGCGATTCCCGCCAAATATTGTCGGTTTTATTTTGCGACGCTCTTCTATTTGTTACTGAGGCAATTCCTTGTTTCTTTCTGTCCTCTTCACATACCTACAGCGCAGGCACCACCTTAAGCTGCAATTCACTCGCATCACATCGCGCATCCTTTACGCCTGCCAAGTCTTCTTTCACCTCGAGGTGTGGAATCTTTCTCCTGCGGCTGCTAGTCAAATTCAGCATCGCGGGCTGAAGCTGGAGCGCCAATTTAGCTCCCGCCTTCCACTTCACCCCGGATCTTCAACCTTGAACTGTCGACGCCCTCACTCTCGAACTCACCAACCTCATCTCCTCCGCCTGTCTTCCTGTCTCTTTCTCTTTTTCTCCCGCTTCTATACTCTTTCATTGTTCCAATGAGACCAGGGTACGCGCTACTGAACAATGCCAATGTCAGTCGCAAACAGCAGGCCACTGATTCCTGCTACACCAAGCAAAAATGACAAACTCAACGAAACGGTCATGGGCCTTAATTTCATGTATGGCCTAAGCATCCAGCCCCCTGACACTTCTCCCACAAGAGCTATCAATGGCCACGAGACAGAAGAAGCTGCACGCCATCGCCGCATCATCTCGGCTATCCGCTTTCTCTGCTACAAAGACACCGAGGCATTGGAGCAGGTCTTGCACGATTTCTTCTACCAGGCAAAGATCGCAAGCCAGCAATGGGTCTACAAGCCCCGAGCGGGCACAGCAACGCCCCCTTCATCGCGAGATCCACCTCCCAAAGCTGTCCGATCCCAGGAGCGAGCTCAACTTGAGCAAATATTGTTCAGCCTTCTTACCCAACGCCAGAGCAGTTTGCTCAAAGCTCAGACCTTGACCCCGGCTGCCTCCAGGTCCTTCGCCAGATCTAAAAGCGATGCTACCCCAGGAAGATACCAAACCAGTTACGATGCGAGACCAAAGTCGCCCTCTTCTGGTGGCTCTGCGAAGCGCCGGTCAGATGATGAGGATGAGCTAGTACGAAGCAACAAAAAGCGACGGGAACAAAGTTTCATCCATCCATCACTTGGTCGTTCAACATCCACTCCTGTTTCCGCCCTCACTTTCTCCAAACTCTTGGATACCGTACCAACTCGACAGCGTTTAAATGGGCTAGCAGTATCTGAGATAGCCCGGACAAGTAACCGTGCCAAATCGGCAAACAGATCACAGGAGATGTCTTTTGAGGCTGGCCAAAGTTCCACGTACCACAATACAAACCAATCCAGTTTCTTCAGCCACCCAACCGCCGTGAATGAATCTCAAGCTAGCAGGAATAGCCAGGGTCTGAGCGTTAAAAAGGAGGAAACTCATGTGACAGATGTGATAACAACCACTGTTCCATTTCGACCCTCGCAAAAAAATGCTTCTCAGCCATCTCAAGTTTCATCAAATTCAAATCTCAGTGGCACTTGGCAATGGGCCAATGTTCATGATCAGTTCCCCGGACAACCGGACCACATAACACATTCACAGGACTCAACCACCCGGCTGTTGTTCCCATCCAGCAAAGGGCCCTCAAAATCAACTAACCCGTCAGCCGTACCACCAGAGATCATTGATTTGACAAATGATTTCGATACAGACTTCTCAGACGACATTAGAGATGCCGTTGAAGCTGAGTACGAGATGGAGCGTCTTGGAACACGCCTGCAGCCGACGCCCACCCATACGCCTTACAAACTAACAGTCCTGCCACCACCTCCCCGTCAACCACAACCACAACAACAACAACAACAACAACAACAACAACAACAACAACAGCAGCAGCAGCAGCAGCAACAACAACCGCTTCCACCTCGTCAGCAAGCTATGCAGCCACCGAGGGCACCAAAAGCAGCGCTTGCAAGCTTGACCACGCTTCGGGCACGGCTGGAAAACATCTGGCGTAAGTTCTCTTCTCTTATCGAGCGAGTGTATGAACTAACATTGCCACAGCAAGGTTTCCGACCTGGTTAGAGGATGCACCTCTGGCGGTGGCATGGGAAGTGACGAGGATCCTCCATCACTGCAAGGTAGATCCGGAGGATGAGTCCCTGACCTACCTACCCGAGTGGGCAATATCCGACATTACGGACATTCGGAGCAGCCTGTACCGACTCGACATCTTTCGGGGCAAGACCTTTCCAGAACGGCCACCCTCCGACGTTTTCGCCGCAGCTTTGAACAACTTTGAGCTCAACGGAAGCGTTGTTCTCATGTCAATCAGCCTGGAATTCAGTCCAGACAAAGACAAGCAGGCGCCTCTCTTCCTTGTTGACATGAAGCCTCTACAACTTGACCAAGGGTGCAGGTTGACGCGCCGGTTTGGTGCTGATCGTTTCCTCGAGGTTCTAGTGTCTTCACCTACCGCTAGTGCGGCCCCTGATCTGATTAAAAACGCCGAACCTCACGGCGCCAAGGAGGTCATCAAGTGGATTACTGCCAGCGCCCATGGCCTTGTTGGGCGGCACTGGAGAGCTTTCTTCGCCAAGGATGCTGGATTCCGCAGGCCCATCAAAGAATACAGCCTTGCTCCCGAAGAGAAGACGAAAGCGGTTTCCAAAGAACGCCTGCACTTTTTCGCCGAGACAGGAACCAAGTTTCAGCGCACCAAGGAAATCCCACCCCTCAATGAGCCGGTGAGTCGCCGCACTGAGTGTACGGTCAGCCAGATGCTGAACTGGCTGCTCGAACTGCACAGACCCCAGAATCAGTCACAGCCGCATCTCAAGCTCTTCTCTCGCATCCAGCTGGGATTGAGCAAAACTTTTCCAACCGTCATTCTCCACCCTGCACAAATTATTGTTCAATCAGAGGACATGTTGTCACCTATTGGCAAAGTCATGAACGACGGCATCGGACGCATGTCCCGAACTGTGGCCCGAAGAATCAGAGATATCATGGGTTTGACTGAGATTCCCTCGGCTGTTCAGGGCCGTATCGGTCCGGCCAAAGGCATGTGGCTTATGGATGTTTTTGACACAGGCGACGAGGAATGGATTGAGACATATCCTTCGCAGCGGAAGTGGGAATGCGATCCAGAGACGGTCGACATCCACCAGCGAACGCTCGAAATACGGGCGTACGCAACCGAACTCAAGTCGGCTGGCTTGAATCTCCAGTTCCTCCCAGTCTTAGAGGATAGAGCAAAGGACAAAGCCCTGATGAAGCGTGCCATAGGGGCGCGTCTCAACAATGATCTCAAGAAAGAGTTTGACGACCAGAAGGCTGCTTTCAAGCATCCTCTCCTCTTACGCCAGTGGTTGCATGAGAATTGGAGCGGCCGGGCAGATAGAGTCAAAAGTGGTAGGTTCCTGGCCCAAATACCGATTTATGCACCATTTCTCACTAATATATGAACAGGAGAGGTGGCCTTTTTGGGAGGTCTGCCCGAAAAGAAGGAAGAGATTCTGAATCTGTTTCTCAATAGTGGCTTCGAACCTAAGCAGCAAAGGTACATCCAAGACATCGCATGGGAGCTACAAAAGCAAAAATGCGACGTCTTGGGCACAAAGCTCAACATCAAGGTCGGCCGGTCCGCGTACATCTACATGGTGGTTGACTTTTGGGGAGTCCTGGAGGAGGACGAAGTTCATGTCGGCTTCTCTTCCAAATTCAGGGACGATACCGATGACACCTCCTACACCCTCCTTTCCGATTGCGATGTCCTCGTCGCCCGGTCTCCTGCTCACTTTGCCAGTGATGTGCAGAGGGTGCGAGCTGTGTTCAAGCCAGAGTTGCACGTGTTGAAGGATGTCATCGTTTTCTCAGCGAAAGGAGACATACCACTCGCCGACAAGCTTTCTGGTGGAGACTACGACGGTGATATGGCGTGGGTTTGTTGGGACCCACTAATCGTGGGAAGCTTTGTCAACGCGGAAGTACCACCAGAGCCAGACCTATCGCCGTATTTGGGCAAAGACAAAACTACCTTTGCCGATCTGATGTACGAGACGGGCCAGCAAAGCCCAGATGCCGCCGTACACGCCATGATTGAGAAAAGCTTCCAGTTTTCCATGCAGCCCAACTTCCTCGGCATGTGCACAAATTACAAGGAAAAGCTTTGCTATCACAACAACAGCGTTGGAGACGAGACTGCCATCTACCTCAGCGCCCTTGTGGGAAAGCTGGTTGATCAAAGCAAGCAAGGCATTCTGTTCGACAAGGGCAGCTGGGAACGTCTGCGAATTGAAGTCTTTGGCCCACAGAACATGCAGCCTCCAGACCCGGCATATAAAGGCGATCACTGGAGTGGGCAAGACGAACCGCGGCACATAATCGACTATCTGAAGTTCTTCATCGCAAAGCCAGCCATCAGTCGTGAAATGGAGGATTTGGATAAGCTCATCAACTCTCGTGGTAGCGACACCCTTGCCAATGGGAACTCGGCAGCGCATTATTGGGATCCAGACCTTGTCAGGCACTTCAAGAGCTTTGAGGAGATAGCCAGTGGATCTAGGACAATTCGTGGCATTTTGCAGTGGTTGAAGAACGACATTGCGCAATCGGAGAAGGAATGGAAAACAAATATGGCCAAGGGCAAAACCCGTCACTCTAAGTCCTCTTACCCAGAAATCGTCACTCAGATCTTTGAAAGGTGGAATGCTATTCAGCCACGAACATTGGAGTCGACTCCCCTCAGGCTAGACCCTAAGACGGCCTTGCTTCTTGGTGGCAACGGTCCCTATGATCCGTGGAGTCTGCTCAAGGCCAGTGCTACCTTCAAGCACTGTTACAAGACGGCGCCCAAGTTTGTCTGGGCAATTGCTGGCAGACAACTTGCATACATCAAGGCATTGAGTAAGGGGCCATCACAGATTCCCCTCCTCATTACGCCCCTAATGTATGCGGGGCTGAATGCAGATGGTAAATTCGTGAAGCAGTTTGTTGCTCGACTCGAGCATGATGGGACCCAGTACGGGGAGATGGAGGACGGGAGTTCGGATTGGGAGGAAGAATAAGGGTGCATGAGGTATAGGTGGTCAGTTGGGCATTTCCTCTTAATATTGCATCAAATACTGGCGATCAAACTGGAGTATCATCTTCTTTTCTACATTTGTTTCTTTCGCTGTTTTCGTGTTGGATGTTATATCTAGATGCCCCCTGATCTCGTTGATTGTTTACGATAGGTACGTGGGCCTCTATCGGATCCAGGGTCCTTGACCTGGCATTGCTTGCTTGGCATTAAGAGAATCGGAGTCTCAGTTGAATCACCGCCACACGGTGACGTCTATTTCTGCCCGAAATGGAAAGCCAAAGCCTCCGGCTATAGTGTCACAATGCTAGAAGTCTTGATAGGTTGCAACTGGCCAATCTGCTGTCCCGGCAGAAGGCGTCAAATACGCCCTTCCCCACTTGATGCACCTGGGACTTAGATTGGGGAAAGGCCAGGCGACACACGGCAGATCATGCACCATTCCCATGTACTTTACCTAAGAAGATAGGTCCCATGCCTGCGTGTGCGGTGCCGTGCGCGCTGTTCGGAAAAGACCCGAGCCGGATCAAACAGGCTGGCACGTGGCGAGATTGTTACGCGATGCTTGTTTGGTTAGCAACTACATACTCTGCTTGACATTCTTCTACGAAGTTGTCTACCCATTAGGTCACCAGTATCAGGACATGCCGAATATCACATTGGCGACCACTCGCCTTACAGACTCAGTGTCTTCACATTGCTCTAAAGCACAGTCTGCGACTTCCGCGGTTCAGTCAACAGCCCCGACCCATTTACCGGCACCGTTATTACCCTCGACACACGAATAGATTACCTGCACTCCAACTCGGATGTCCAGCCGAGAGGTGGGGTTTCCATTGCCCCTGACCATTTCACCATTTGGAAAAAGTCGCCAGAAAATGCCAAGACCCTCTTTGGTCGTCTTCAATATCAACCATCCGATCATTGAGGCGAGCTCGGCTACATCGTTCCGAGATGAGTGAGGGGGCTGGAGTTCATGGACAAAGTACAAAAGAGGGATATTGTTTCTGGGGCCGGTCACAAGCTTTGGTGGCATATCCCCCTTTGCTCCAGCGCCGGCAAAGATGAAGCTATCATTGGGCTCCCCCAGCGACGGAGGCGGAACCATTTCCAGCCTTTTGTCACTCTCTCTTTTACTGACCCTCAACCCGCTGACAGCAACTGCTCAAACAGCTCCCCAGGATGGCGCCATCTACGATTACATCGTCATCGGCAGTGGTCCAGGAGGCGGCGTTGTTGCTTCTAACCTTGCCAAAGCGGGCTATTCCGTTCTCATTCTCGAAGCCGGCGATGACAGTCCGGGGCAGGGCTTTGGCCGCTACACTCCCACCGTTACGTGGGACTTTTTCGTTAAGCATTATCCAGAGGGCGATCCTCGGGACAACAAGTATAGCCATCTCACCTGGCGGACAAAAGAGGGACGGTACTGGGTTGGTCAGAGCGGTGCACCGGCTGGGTCTACGCTCCTGGGAGTCTACTATCCTCGGGGTGCCACGCTCGGCGGCTCGTCCATGATCAATGCCATGGTTACCTGGCTGCCGAGTGACAGCGATTGGAACTTCCATGCCAATGTCACGGGTGATGACAGCTGGCGGTATGTTTGACACATCGTCGCCGTTGACAGGCTGCCCTGGGTGCTGACAAACCAAAATAGAGCCGAGAATATGCATGCCATCTTCAAGAAGATTGAAAAGAACAACTATGCCACTCGTGGAGTCGCCAACGCAGCAAACCATGGTTTCGACGGCTTTTTTCAAACCAACATGGGCTCCATGACCCAGCAGCGCCAGCTCGGCCAACTCTCGGGGAACCGTGTCATGCAGACATATGCTCAGGACTGGGGCCTGTCTGGGCAATCCATGAACAATCTGTTGACTCGAGACCCCAACGAGATCAACCCCAACCGTGACCAGACCTCCTCGATCTACGGGCTTGTTACCCACGCTTTCTCGAATGGCAACCGATATTCTTCCCGGAATTATATCCAAGACACGCAACGTACCGTCGGGTCTAATCTCACGGTCTCTATCACCTCCCTCGCCACCAAGATCCTCTTTGATACCACCTCCAAGTGCGACGGTACTGCCGCCAAGCCCCGTGCCACTGGAGTTGAGTACCTTTTTGGACGCTCTCTTTACAAAGGCGACTCCCGTCGCGCTGCCAACGCTCAAGGCACCAAGCGCACCGCTTACGCCCGCCGCGAGGTGATCCTTTCTGGAGGGGCCTTCAACTCGCCGCAACTCCTCCAGCTCTCGGGTATCGGCGATGCAGCCCTCCTGAAGAAGCACAACATCCCCCTGATCAAGGACCTGCCTGGTGTCGGCCAAAACCTGATGGACAACCAAGAAATGCCCATTGTTGGCACCGGCACCGCAGGGTCTGGGCTGGCGGAAGTTTCCATGTTCAAGACCAAGCACCCGGCTCACGGGGAGAGGGATATGTTCCTCATGGGCGGACAGGGATTCTTATTCAGAGGATTCTGGCCTGATAACCCGGTTCGCACCCCGGCGGAGCCGCGCAGTCCCTACGGTGTTTCGATGGTGAAGGGGTCCTCGCTCAACAACAAGGGCTGGGTCAAGATCAGAAGCTCAGACCCGACTGAGACTCCAGAGATCAACTTTAACCATTTCGCCCCCGGGTCAGAGTTGGACATGGAGGCCATGAAGGACACTGTCGCTTGGATCAGGACGGTGTACTCCCGTGTTGGGATTACTACTGTTGAGCCACCGTGCAATGCCCGACCGGATGCGAATGGATACTGTGGAAAAGAGGATGAAGACTGGATTCACGAGCGGACATTCGGGCATCACCCCACCTCGACCAACAAGATTGGAGCAGATAATGACCCTATGGCGGTGCTGGACAGCAAGTTCAGAGTGAGAGGGGTGAGCGGATTGAGGGTGGTGGATGCGAGCGCTTTTGCAAGGATTCCGGGTGTTTTCCCTGCTGTGTCGACGTTCATGATCAGCCAGAAGGCGAGTGATGACATGTTGGCTGAGTTGAAGGACGGGCAGGCGATCAAGGTTTGCGTTAATGGCGTCTTGATTTCGTGAGAGGTGACAAAGTGGAAGCTAGGTTGCAGATACTGAGGCAGTGAAATGAAGTGTTATTGATTTGTTTACTTGCATTTGATTGAAATGGGAGAAACAAGGTGACTTGGTTTGGGATTTTCCTTATAAATAATAATATGCAACCGCTCTCCATCAAGCATGTTAGGCCGTGTGGTGTAGTGGTAGCATACTTGCTTTGGGAACTGCCTCCTATAGCTGTTGCAAGTGGTCCCAGGTTCGAGCCCTGGCTCGGCCCCATCCTTTGCCTTTTTTTATATTTTATTTTTTAGCTTTTTTGACAAGCTAGGTTTTGCGAGACAGTTCAAAAAGCCCTTCACTTTCTGGAACAGCTGAGAAATATTTTCATGACGTTGAGCTGGTATGCAGAGGAGGTGGTAGGGTGATGTTTGCGCGCGACTGGGTGAAATGTGTGGAAGCAGAGATGCCCAGCCCCTGTCTCACAACCCCCATGGCATGAAAGGATAATTCAGCCTCAATCATGAACCATATAAATCTATGATGATATTCTGTCTTTCAGTGAAGTGTTACCTCTTCTCAAATTTCGACCTTTAAATGGCTCTGCTCGCATCCAGTAGCGCATTATTCGCATAGTTATATACCCTTCAGCTTTGAAACAGTTTTCCCACGCAATTATCATCCATCAATCCGCTTAGACTGCAGTTCAAGTCAACAATATGCACAAATGTACAATTATAAGCTACATCGGTGCTCTGGTATTGCTGCCTTCTGCGTCTGCCCCTGGTCTTCCACGACCCACCACTTACCAAAGACACCATCTTCAACATCATACAGAATGGAAGCGGGCAGAAACTCTCACTCAGACTCGACAGCAACCGACACGCATCATAAAACAACTCTCCAAAAACGTTCTTCCTGCATCATCAGACCCATCTGTGGCCACAGTCATGGCTTCAATAAGCCTTCGCAACATTAAAGAGTCGACAGAGTCAACCACAACCACCCCAATAACTGTCATGACAACAATAACCCAGACCCAGATAATGAACATAAAGTCCACAGCCACAAGAACTGTGTTTCGTAGGTTCCCGATGATAACCGGGCAGAATATGAACGTAGTCGGGGTGAACGGGAATGGGCAAGTAGGCTATTCTGAAGGTTGAGTGAGGGGTGCATCCAGAGTTTTGTATGAAGTCGTAGCTCAGAGGTCGGATTAATTGCTGGTCAATCACTCCAGGTTGAGTTAGGTAGGATGCTTTGAAATTACAATGATAACAGGCACCTAGATCCTGTGGAAATAGAGTCATGTAGTCATAATCAAGTGTTATATGGTAGGTATCTTCATCTACTAAAAGTCAACTCAACATAAGAAAGGGTTTCTCACCCCAGTGCACAATTTCACGCTGTGAGACAAAAATAAGCGATACATGAAAGAGCTGCAGCAAGCCAAGGGCCAGCGAGCTCAAGCAGCATGTGCCACGAGCACACGACCAGCCTCCTGTAACCAATATTGACCATCGTTCCTTGGGTTCCCTATCCCAAGTCCATTTTATTGAGGGCCAATCCGGGTGCAGCGCGCAGCTGCATGTTATGGCCGAGATCCTAGGGCAGACAGGGATCTCATATGGCGGATCTGCTTCGAGCCGTCATGAACTTGGTGATACGAATACCCAAAGGCCGAGGTCATCGTCTGTTGCCACTGCATCCGTTCCTCTGAAGGACGTTACGCCATTATCTAACGCCTTGAATCCATCAATATTCTCCCTTCGTCGTCCTCCTCGTCGTCTCTTGCATCAATCTGGTAGCTGTCTCTCAGGGCAAAGCTTCCTGCATGTGCATGTCTGTATCGTCGATATCCCATTATGAGAAGACAACAATGCCATCAACTCCTCAACAGATGCCGAAAATTCCAAATTCATGTTCCATGCAATTTGCTGACCAGTTCTCTCCTGTTGCTTGCAGGTTGCTCTCTCCAGACTCCTGGTGGCCACGAAGCGTCTCAAATCAGTCCTCAATCTGTTCTGATATAACCGAGTCAACTCACGCTCATACAGCGCCTCCAAATCTAGCTCACCAGCCTCCGAGTCCTGAGCCATCTGCGACCAGGCAATCTCGCCGCGCGCCGTCGCTTCGTAAATTTGTTTCTCGTACATAGCCCGGCCATATCCAATAACCCTGATCTTATCATCAACGTTATCCTCCTCTCCCATTTCCCGAGAAAGGCCACCCCTCCTCCTCACCTCCCTTCGTCTCTTGCAAGTCTCCTTATCCCAAAAGGCATCCTGCCTCTCCAAACTCGGAGGCCTCCTTCGCTGCTGCCGACTTTCCGACCTCTCCCTCTCCCTCTCCCTCTCAAAAGGCAGCTGCGCCTCTTCGCGATCCCGGTAGACTTTTACCCCACTCTCCGTCAGCTCTTTCCACGACTGTTTCAGGTCCTGTTTCCTGCTCTTGACCAGGTTACGCTTTGTCCATGTTCGAACAAAGGGCTTAACTCTCGCTTGTTTTGGCCCGATGGCCTTGCTGTGGACAATAGTGCGGACTTGATGGGGTCTGATGCGAAAAGGGGCTTGCTTGGAGGGGTCGTGGTGGGACCAGTAATAGTTGCCGGACCAGAGCCAGTGCTCGTGGGCCTTTCGGCGGCAGGTGGACCATTTGAAGGGGTGTTGTGAGTGTTTGGCTTTGGGGTTGTGGTTGATGTCGATGTTAGCACGTTGGGGGAAAGATCGGGTGCTGCTTAGATAGGCTTCGGAAGGGGAGTCGAGGTCTGAGGTTGAGTCTTCGATGCCCCCCCCCGCACCCACAACGGGGGAGGAAGAAGTTGGGAGACAGGAGTCGGAAGAGTGAAAGCGAAGACCCATGGTTGTGTCCTGTGATTTGGTACTTATATCCAGATCTAGATGCAGTGGAGATGGGTCCTGGAAGCTGTCCCCGACGTCGATCAGCAACTAAAAAGTGAGGACTTTCTGTGCGATGACATGAATTGTACGCAGGAGGGCGTTGAACCGGGGAGGTTGGAAGAAACCCCAAGATACCAACCATCGTCTTTGAGATTTATTATATTATATTCTACATTGAGGTTGTCGCAGTCATGGCTTCACATGGGATATTATTGGCTTGATGTTAAACTCGGCCAGAGTCATTGTGACTTGCAGCAGATACAGTGGGTTGGCATTTGATGCTATTGGCTAAGAGGCCAGCCAAGTGACTCATGGGGCTTGGGGATGTCATGGGGGCAGTATTACCTGCTAGGCATTCATGGCACCCCACGGCACAGGCAGGCAGAGGTCGACGACATGAGAAGATCCCTGTCTCAGTCGCAAGACGGGGCAGATTTGACATCAATCCATGTCTTCCATGTGGGTGGTTTTTTTGATGATGCGAATAGGTTTGCCCGAGAAGATAGCAAATCAACCTCTGAATAAAAAGTATCAAAATTCCCAATTCGTCTAATTAAGTAAAAGGAAGTCTGATGGGTGTCTAAAATTTGAAAGTCTCTTCGCTTCCATTGCCCTGCGTTCCGACAGTAGATTTTCTGAAGCGGGCGCTAAAATGGTGTGCTTGGCGCGAATGTCAGCGACTCTAGCAGGCCTGAAACCCCGAGTCTGTTTATCCAACTTGTCATACCCATCGCCCAGGGTGTCTAACGACGACACACCACCTTTGAACAGAGTCTCGCTGTGACGATCCCCTGTCCAGAACCTCTGAAAGGGATACCGGTTGAAGGCGAACTTCTAGATAATGGATCGGTGCAGCTAAACAGTGCACAACAAGATGTCTCAATGTAAACACAAGATACCGTGAATACAAACTGTGATTGCATACTGCGGAACTATCTACAAGCTATCTAGTTCCTCCGTATATATAGACCCCTATCCGTTTTGCTCACTTTGCTTCGTCGCTGAGCCCATTGAGCACTCTGCTCCCACTGCTCAGTTACTGAGCATACTGAGCACGTCTCCTTACATTTGATTGGTTGCTTCCTGTTCTCTTTCCGATTGGTCCCTGCCCCTCCCGGGCCCATATCTATCCTGGACCAATCGTTATTTTCGTCCTTGTGCCAGGGTTGTGACAATAGGGAAATTTGGGGTGACACCGGAAGGAAGTAAAGGACGAGACTCGGAACTTTCAACACAAGGCTTAATATTGGGAGGTGGTTCATTCATCGCCATGTCTCAAGCCTATTAGAACCAAGGCTGATCAGAGAGGGTATTGCTTCCTGTTCCCTGCCATATGTAGGCCAAAGTTCAGCTTGTGCCAGCTCTGTTCATGACATACCAGCTAGAGCCACCCAGACCGGCCATTGTCTCACTAAAGTGGCCGGAGTATGCCTCAATCATATCCTTATCCTTACAGCAACCACCATGCTTTATTCACGGAACCCCTAACGCGTGTGATAACCGAGTGAAACAGACAAGAGAGTGAAACCCCTTAACAGATTATGGTAGGCGTACCGTGATAAGGCAATAAGAAATTGCTAGGGATAATAACAATTTCTTATCAGCTTATCGCATGTATGCCTACCATAATCTGTTAAGGGGTTTCACTCGCTTGTGTCACGAATTAACCAACGACCAGTCTTGCGGTAGGCGACCACATGTGGGGCACGGGACGCCCCAAGCCAATCATTTACAACAAGCAGACCAGCCAGCCCGAATCAATGTGCTAGGCCGCAAGACAAGCGCGCAGGATACGGAATGCATGGTGCTTGGTGTGGTGATTGGAGACATAGCACAACGAGCAAGAAACTACTAAGGGTGCTAACCTAGGGAGTAGGACTGGCACTCTGTAATAGCTAGGAGTATATAGACCCTCGTTCCTGATGAACAGACAAGTTTATCAGTAAGCAATACAACCACTATTTGACTACTGAGACAATCGAAGCTATCATTGTTGTGTACCTCTTGGCTACACTTAACTATTCGTCAGAAGAAATCTTCAGCCAGTATCCCTCTCAGAGGTTCTGATCAGGGGTTCGTCACAGCTTGTCTGTTTCACTCGCTTATCACACGTTAACAAGTCTTTTACTCCAGTGATCATGTACCCCAGATTATTTACGCTGGGCTGATTTCCCTATAAGTGAGCGACGAATATAAACCGCAATAAATTTTTGACGAACCCCTGATCAGAACCTGTTAGATAACACGATGCACTCATTATGGGAGTTGCAACTGTGTGATTGTATTGCTTGTTCTTCTCTCTGTTCCTGCTCTCTTTTATAGACCTTTCTGCAGGATTCATTCTGCCACATGGTCAACAGATCATGGCCACCGCCAACTGAAGGATGAACTCCTTGCTAGTAAGACCCCTTTCTTTCTGACAGAACCCCTGAGAGGGATACTAGGTTGAAGGCTGCTTCTGAATAACGGCTTGGTGTTGCGAGAAGGTAGACAACAAAGATTGATCAATTGTCTCAGGTCCAAGCTGGAACTTGTATTTGTATTGCTTACTGCGGAACTATCTGCAGGCTATCTAGTTCCTTCGTATATAGAGACCACCAGTTATCACCGTGCCCAGTAATCTGTCATCCGTAACAATTACCTCTATCCTACTATCCTCACATTATCACTGTTGACATAATCATCCTGTGTGACGATCCCCTGTCCAGAACCTCTGAAAGGGATACCGGTTGAAGGCGAACTTCTAGATAATGGATCGGTGCAGCTAAACAGTGCACA
>MU866505.1:0-21731 GCA_033296915.1 Triangularia setosa | reverse complement strand
ATTAAATTGAACCCGAAAAATCCATAATTGAATTGGATTTGATTGATTGGATTGAAAAATTGCCAAGAAAAATTGGATTATTGGGAGCGCTGATCTGTTGAGATGGGGGTTAATTGCGGTATTGGGAAGTGTCTACAAGTTGGGAACCCTGCAAGAACTAAGAGTAAAGCCTAGTTCTCTCAAACTTTCCCCGTTTTCATGATTTAGAGTAAACCAGAACTGTGATTCTCATCATGGTTGTCGTTGAAGATAAATATGTAGGTATCTGGGCAGCCAATAAATAACCAGTTTTTCAAAATCCGGGGCTACCCCCACACGCCGGTCTAGACCCGCAGGCCAAGCCTTTGAAGTGGTGATCCTTCGTTCTTGGCATTCCCGGGACCAGGTAGCGAATCAACTTGAACTGCCGAGCAAGGCACCTTATCGCTCCCATATCATCGTCTTCAAAAGAATGCCATGAAGTCTGTTTGCGGCTTGCTCAAAGCTTCAGGCGAGATTGAATGTTTTTAAGAAACCTGCTCAGGACTATTCTGTTATGTAAGTCAATTTATCCAAGCCTACGCTGAACGGGTAACCCGGCTGAAAATCCGGTGTTCAAGGTCTCTTTTAATGTCTCGCTCGCTGTTCACACCCGGTTGGGAACGGGAACACAATCCCACCTCTCGGGTCGTCCCAGACCGAATGGCAACTTGCCTCAGCCATCCATCACTGCTCTGCCTTATCTTGCGGCGATCTGACCGGCGGCGTTAGCTTATCTCGACGAGCCATGCAATTCAGCCAACCAGTTCGAATCTGCATGCTGCACTCTTGCTTTTTCGATTTCCAGCAGCTATGATACTCGGTCCTGAATTCGACCAGAAGACGGTCGCCACCCCATGCCAATAGAAAACCTCAACCTATCAGATATCTTCGCTCGTTTATTCCGTCGCGCGCGTCTATGAAATGCCAGCCTCTCCCTCGTTTTTCATCATTTCATGTTTTCCTTGTTTTTGAAACCCTCAACTTGTTATTGTCAGCATTCAATAGTCTCAAACAACGTTTGCTGGTAGCCTTGCCGTCAGACAGTCAACGCTATAACTATTGCCGCATTCCCACCCACAAGCCAAGACGAGGCTTACACAACGGCGTCTCCTGACCATCCACATGACTGACCGTGACTAACACCCTGCCATTGTTGTTTCCCGGCTGCTCAAATCAAAATATTCCTCCCCTGACACTCACTTTCCTAGGGGGTGGGAAATAAGAATTAGAAGTGAGCCCTAAGCTGGAGCTTCAGACTACCGAGTGGGCCGTGAAAAAGCTGGGTGACCCCCGCGTCTTTAGCTCGGAACGCCCCTTACCCCTCCCCGCAGCGGGTGGCCTGGTGCTTTCAAATCACTCGGCACTCACTCACAGAATCGTTCTCTTTTGACACACCGCGCTCCGATTTTCCCCACCGTTCCGGTATCGCGGGGCACCGCAAGTCAAGCACCGCATTCGAACAAGTGATCGGGATCCACCCCTTGTCCCGTCGCCAACTCCGAAGATGGATGGAACGGATCTTGCGGCCTCCCTCCAACCCGGGGAGCTGGATGCTTTCGCGGGAGGGAGCGCCGACCCGCCGCCACCGTCCAAGAAGAAAACCAGGCGCGCCCAAGATCCCGCCAACCAGAAACGAAGGTGTGTCAGCACTGCCTGTATTGCCTGTCGCAAGAGAAAATCAAAATGCGATGGTGCTCTCCCCAGCTGCGCTGCCTGTGCCAGCGTCTATGGCACCGAGTGTGTCTATGATCCGAACTCTGACCATCGCCGCAAAGGCGTCTACCGCGAAAAGACAGACAGCATGAAGGCCCGAAACTCGACTCTCCAGATCCTGATTGAGGCTATTCTGAACGCAGCCGAAGAGGATGTCCCTGCCATTGTGAAAAAGATTCGTACCTGTGACAGCTTGGATAGCGTGGCTGAGTCCATTCTCAAAAACGACATTTCCAACGAAGCGGATGAGGAGGAGGACTTTGGCCGCTTGGATGATGACTACTCAGCAAACTTACCTGTCGAGGGCGAGAGGGAACTGGCGCGCAAGATGGGGGAGCTGAGGCTGGAGAATGGTTCCGTTCGATTCATTGGCGGGACGTCCCATTTAATCTATCTCGGCGAGACAGCCAACGTACCTGACGAGCCAGAATCCGAGACCTACCTATCCGGCGAGGACCCCGTGACCAGCTGGGCTGAAGTGACCAAGGACACTCAGCTGATCGTTCATCTCATCAACATGTACTTCAACTGGCACTACCCCTACTTCACCACACTGTCGAAGGACCTCTTTTACCGGGATTTTTTCAAGGGGAAACCACGAAGCCAGCCACGGACCACCGTGTATTGCTCGTCACTGCTGGTCAATGCGATGCTGGCTCTTGGCTGCCACTTCACAAGTGTGCCTGGAGCCTTTGCGATACCCGGCGACAGCAGGACGAAAGGGGACCACTTTTTTGCCGAGGCAAAGAGGCTCATCGTGGAGAATGACGAATACGAAAAACCAAAGCTCACCACTGTACAGGCATTGGCGCTCATGTCGGTCCGAGAAGCGGGATGTGGTCGTGAGGCCAAGGGCTGGGTGTATAGTGGTATGAGTTTCCGGATGGCCCAGGACATTGGTCTGAACCTCGACATTGGCGGCATTTCCAAGGACAAGGACTCGTTGGATGAGAAGGAGGTGGACGCCCGAAGGATCACATTTTGGGGCTGTTTCTTGTTCGACAAGTGCTGGTCAAACTATCTCGGCCGTTTGCCACAGCTTCCGAAGAACTCATACAACGTACCCAAGTACGATGTATTTCCGGACGAAGATGCCAAGCTGTGGTCTTCTTACACGGATGCCGGCTTCGACCAGTCCTCAAAACAACCAGCCCGGACAAGGGCGACCGGCTTACAGCTATCGAAACTCTGCGAGATTAGCAGCGATTTGTTGCTCTTCTTCTACCACCCGAACCACATTGGGCGCTCTAGCGGGAAATACGTCGAGCTTAAGAAGCTCAGCGAACTGCACAGGCGTTTGGAGGATTGGAAAGCAGAGTTACCCAACGAGTTCGAGCCTAAGGAAGGGCAGCTACCTAGTGTCATTCTGATGCAGTAGGTTTTCTTTCACTTGATCTTGACCATGACACCATTTGGCTAACTCCCGACAGCATGTTTTATCACCTTCAGTACATTCACCTGTTCCGGCCATTCCTTAAATACACGCCATCATCCTCACCATTACCATCACATGTCTCGCCCAGAAGGATATGCACCTCCAACGCTGGCGCCATCTCAAAGCTAATGAGGCTCTATAAGAAGATGTATAACCTACGACAGATCTGTAACATCGCCGTCTACATGGTGCATTCAGCTTGCACGATACACATGCTCAATTTACCTGAAAAGACAGCGAAAAGAGATATTATCCACGGCATCAAGCACCTTGAAGAAATCGCTGAGGACTGGCTATGTGCTCGCCGAACGCTATCTATCCTCAGTGTTCTTGCCCGGAAATGGAATGTTGAGCTTCCAGAAGAAGCCTCCCTGGTGCTCAACCGTACCGACGAGAAATACGGGACTTTCAGTACCTCTGACGTTCCATCACCAAACAAATCATCGCACTACTCGGCGCACTCACCACAGTCCCTGCCCGCTTCACCAAGCAGCAAAGCAGAACACAGCCCACCAAACCCATACATGTACCCATCCAGTCATCAACACCAACAAATGACCTTTGACAGCCACCTCCCAGCAGCCAGCATGTCTCCAGATATTCTTTCCAGCTTCACCGTGGCTGGACTCCCACAACAATCACAACCACACACAGCTCCCACCACGGCCTCAACTTCCCCGATGGCCATGTCAGTAGCAGATTCCCTATCAGCAATGAGCGCCTGGTCGAGCGTGCCACAACCACCGCAACCACCAATAGCGTCATACAACCCTTCGCCATTCAATCCTAACCCGAGACGGCATGTGAGCTCGAACTCGGGGTATGTAATCGACGGACAGGACTGGTACATCAAGGACGGTGTCAATTGGCAACAGCACTTTGAGACGTGGGGTATGTCACCGAACGCCGGTGGGCCCCAGCAACCAAACCAAGGGCCAAGTAACGGTGACCCGTCATCCATGTTTCTGTTTAGGGGGTTGAATGGTGGTGGCGGCAGGGCAGGTAATGAGATGGACACGAGCGGGTTTGACAGTTTGGGGTCGATGGGGACGTTGGATCATCTTCCTGGTCTGGATTAAACTTCAAAGTGTAATTGTTATATAATTGAGATGGTAGCGAGGATAATTTTCCTCTTCTTTTCTTTTCTTTTTCTTGGATATTTTTCTGAGGGATATATATATTGGTGGCAATGTAAAAATGGGGGTTTTGTTAACTAAGGTAGGTAGGTAAGGTAGTTATATACACCTTTGCCCCTTTTTGTGAATTGAATTGACATCTTTGTTGGGAGAATTTGGGCATGGTGTGTAGCATGAAATTGTTATTTTTTAGTGCAAAACGCGTGGATAGGCGAGCAAGCATTTCTGCTTAACTGAATCAACATTTATCAATACAAACTGGGGCTAAAGCTCAGTCACTTCGCTGAAAAACACAATACTTAGAAATTGGAACAGCAGAGCGTGCCCACCATGGGTAGTTAGTATTTTTACCGAACAAGCAAGTCCTCTCTAATCTGCCTTCAATTAATGTAATCTTTTATTCTACTTACCATCGTGCCTTACTTCCCTTTCCCATCTTTACCTGCCTTGCTCTGTTTTGCCTGTTTGCCTTCTTTGCTTCCCCTTCCCACCATTGTTCTTCTTCTTTTGCCCCTTCTCTTCCTCCCTCTTCACCCCAAGAACCGCCATCCATCCCTCCAGATTAAAACCATCGGGGAAGCCCACGAAACCAAGCTCATTCTGTGTCCCAGCCCTCGAAACCCCAGACAAGAACTTTTCCTGAACTTCCGGGTTACTCCTCGGCGCCTCCGCATCGGTCCTCCAGCGTTCAGGCACTCTCCCTCTTTGCTCGTTCAAGATCTTGACCACCACTGTGTTATTTTTGCTTCTCGTTCCCGTGCTGCTGATAACCCATCCCAGCCATCATCGAGCACAAAGTGCTCATCCTCCTCAAAAAATGGCTCGTCATCATCATCATCATCATCATCATACTTCTCCCACATCGAATCCTCCTCTTCTTCTTCCTTAACTCCCCATTCCCGCTCTTCCTCAAGCTCCTCTCTCACGTCATCCCAGAACTCGGTCTTCCTATCAGGATTCTCCGTCAACCTCTTACGTCCCCACTCCAGCGACTTCTGCTCGTACAGATTTGCAAAGCCGTTCTCCACACGCTCGCGATAGTCAAAGTCTGCCCAGCCAAGCCCCTTTCTTCTCTTGACATGATGATGATCATCATCATCATCTCTAACCTCTCCTTCCTTTTTTGTCCATCTCTTCCAAAACTCCCCTATAAAGTTCCGCCTCGGCTTCCATGTCCCTCAGCCCTCTCGCCATCCTCTCCGCGTCCTCGATCCTGTCAAACTTCCCCTGCCCTGCCGGCCTCTTCCCTACCTCCCGATCCCAAAGAGCGCCCCCCACGTTCCCCTCTTCACCCGCCATCCTTTCATACAGCTCATCCCCCACCTTGTCCCCCTCCTTTTCCGTCACCCCCCTGATTCTTGGTATAACATGCACATGCACATGCGGCACCGTCTGCCCCGCCTCAGCCCCGTCTTGAACAGCAATGTTGAAACTGCCCTGTTCAGGGGAATGCGGCTCAGGGAAGTAGTGCCGGGCGAGCATCCGCTGGACCTTTTGAACCGTCTGCCACAGGTCGAGTAGTTCCTCCGGTGATAAAGAGGTGAGGCGCTTGTGGGGTTGGAGAGGGCAAACGAGGACGTGACCTGGCAAGAGCGGCTTTAGATTGACCAAAGCGAAGGAGAGGGGGGTAAGGAGGAAGATTTGGGAGGTGATGGGGTAGGGGCCGAAATGGATTGTTTGTTGCCGGGAAAGGGATGCGGTGGTGGAGAGGGGTTGGGTTTGCTGCTGGGAAGTGCTCATTTTGAACAGAGAGGTGGTGGTTGCTGACGTTGGGAGTATTGGGTTGCTGGTGAGGGAGGGACGCGGTTGTAGTGGTTGTCTAAGTGGTGGTCGTGGTGGGGTAAGAAGTGATTGGTGGTGAAGCAAACGCCGTTGTTGTTGTTGTTGTTGCTGTTGCTGCGCAAATATTCCTGGGGGTATAGAACGGTGAGAAAAGACAACGAGAAAGGAATCGAATCTTGAAGCCCCTGAGGAGAGCATGGTGGCTTACTTAAATCGGTCGAAAATCTAGAAGTATCTGCCGATCCCGCTGAGGTGGTGTTATGAGTTAGTGAGGGAAAGGATGTGAAAGTGGGATTTAGCGGGCTTACGGCGGAGGCTCGGCCTACATCAGTTGCCCCAGCCACCCACAAAGGGTCCCCACGCAGGTGGCATCCAGGGCGGGCAGCTCACCTCATGTCATGTTTATGTGGCAGTTGGCATTCAGCATAATGACCAGAATTTCAATCATGAAACGGTCGGGTAGATGAATTTGACATTTGGCGTTTAGAGAACAGGAAAAAAAAAATCATAAAATCCATGAAATTTATGCAGTGTACTCAGGCCATGCACATCTACACCTGTACTCCGTATAGCAACCGACAAGTGATCAACAACCAATGCAATGCATACGAAATCCCTCTTGTAATCAATATCCATGACCCATAGTGACATGTGAAAGCTATACCATACTCAAGATACCCTAGGAAGCAGCTCGTCATCCTCAAGCGCATCCTGTTCACCAGAGGTAGCCACAGTCTCAACTGGCTCAGCATCGTCCTCGGTCATATACACTGTGTGAATCATCAGCATCCAAGCCTATTAGCTCTCACATCATCCAGTCAAAAACATACCTCCGGGTTTCAGCATAAGCGCTGCTATGAATGTAGCACTGAACAACGATGCCAACACCACAAAGAACGCCTGCGGATACGACGACACCGTTGCGGCATAGATGCCGTTGAACAAGATCGGCGCACCAATCCTCGCCAGCGAATGGAGCAGGCCTATGCCTCCAAGAAGCTGACCGACGCGCTCAGCAGGCACATGTTTGCTCAGCGCAGCCTGAATAGTGGCCGAACCGAGACCACCAAATGCCGTGATGATGGCGCACCCTACGAATAGCGCGGGATCCCGGACAACGGCGTACCCTATCACACCCACGACGTCTGATAGAATCGCGCTCCTCAGAACCCAGATATCAAACTCATCCGCCCCATTGTTCTTCTCCACAACCGGCGCGCTGGATTCCCGTCTCAAGCGAGCTGCCTTTCTGGTCCGGAAGATGTAGTTGATAACAGGGAAGATTCCGAGTAGAACGACAACCCGCACCATCGAGACGAGCGACACAAATCTTGAGCTCTCCAAGTTGCGCCATCCAAACATGTACTCAGTGTACAATATTATAACCGTCCCGCCACTCATAGCGGCCCCAAGCAAAACCATGTCGAGAAACGCCAAAATCAAGAAATTCCTCCTCAACCTCGCATTGTGAGCTCCCTTGGGAAACAGAATCTTGAGCGGCGCAAACGGATTCTGGTTCTTCATGAGGTACATAACCCCATTAATGTGCTGTCCCATCAGCGCCCTCACACCAGCCTCACCAACCCTTGTCACCAGCGTCGGCGGCCGTCTTGCTTCCTTCTCCGCCTCGTATTTCTCCCTCGCAAGAAGCTGCCGTTTCTTCGAAAGTGACTCCGGTGTAATGAATAACATCGAAAACACCCAAAAGATATGGCAACCCAGCGTCACATAGAAAATCGACAGCAACGACCCCGTCCACTCAGCAAAATACCCCGCCAACAGCGGACCAAAAGCAAGCCCCATAAACAAGCAAGAGTGCAGATACCCTATCGCCACACCGCGCTTCGAAGGGGGGGTGCAATCACTCGTGTAAGAATGGATCAGCACACTGCCTGCCGTAAAGGAACCCGTAAGCCCATCAAACAACGCGCCTAAGATCAGCCAGTTGTAATGAATCGTATCCGGAAACTTGGCGGCTAGGATAGTAATAATCTCATTCATGATCCCACCCAGTGCGCAAACTGTCAGCATGAATTTCCGGCCGTAGCGGTCTGACAACGACCCTAGCTTTGGCGCCGTCAGTGCACTCAACAGACCAGTGAGGACGTTGAGAACCATCATAAAGGTTGCGACGGACCGCTGGACCTCTGGGATAAAGCACTGGTCGTTGTCTGCGCCTGGGACCACTGGGGTGAAAGTGTAATCTGGGTCGCGGGCCGAGCGGTCGGCGAAATAGCGTTTGCAGACCAATTCAAGGATCCTAACATATCGACATCAGTATCAAACATTCTCCTCAGGATTGAGGAGTGGTCATACAAATTCAACTTGGGCACCACCGTCCCGCCGAACGCGAGTGTGAACAACGCATACGGCATCAAGAGGAACCAGACTGAAGGCCTCCTCCACCAAGGCAACCCCTCAAAATCGGCATAGCCCGCCCAGACCTCCCCTTCGTCCTGTTGTTGCCCTTCGCCATTGCTGATATCATCCCTATCCCTCAACAACCCCGTCGATTCCGTCGCGCCGGTGCCGACATCGGCAATCGTCTCATCGCGCGCCATGTTGTGACAGCTTTGCCATCTAGGGACCGGCGGTCCTTTTCTTTTCGAAACTAAGAACTGCGCTGTTTCACCTCTCTTATAACGCCATATGAAAATGGGCCAGTGTGTTGATATGAAAACCGTTGGAGTTTATTGTTTGGGTGAAAGTGAAAAATGATTCGCCCTGCAGAAATAGGTAGGTAAAAACTGTCGTTAGGCGCGGGAGGAATTACGACATGAATTGGTTTTTTGTTCTGGAGCCAGACAAGTGGTTTGGGAGAGTATTGGAGCTAGCGTTATGTAAACTGCTTCGTGACCTGGCTTGAGCTAGGATAAGATGGGACGACCAAGGAACCAGTGGAGGCGAATATCCGGGGTTAGGTTAGGATATCGCCGAAGTCTGATGACCAGTTCTCCATAAAATCAAGACTAGGAGGAAGAAAGGGCCAGACAAGAGACTGACATATAGAATATCTAGGTCTAATAGGTAAATTAAGAAGTCGAGGTTGAGAACAATGACGAAACGAACAATCTCAAGCAGGGACACGCGCACACCTTGGGACCGCGGGCGGTTTTGTTGCTGTCTCTGTCGAAATCTGATAAGCAAACTATCGGACCATACCCAATGGGGGATAGCTGAAGGCGTGGGGTTGTAGCTTGTGTGGGAAGTTCCAGGTCTTCGGCTACCTCTCAAAGAACAAAACCCCCTGTAAGTCAAACCTCCAACAGTTGGTAATGAGTGGTGAGAATATCGACCAAGTTACAGCCCGCAAAGCAAGGCTTGTCTGAATCCTTCTGGCAGTGTCGGAAACCTTGTTACTATTCCGAAGGCCGAGCTGCGTATACTCGGAGACTTTACTTCCCAGTAACAAACAGAGATAACAAACTTCTTGTAATCTATTGGTGATACTACCAAGTGCCATACCTAGCCAATGACGCAGTCAGCAGGTTTCCATCCCACGTCGTCATCGGCAATCGGGCCCTGCAACATCCGGATGACAAATGCAGCCTGCCGCTGATGTGCAAGTACCAAGCTCTCCTGCAGGCCTTTATTATCAATGCAGCATATCAATGTCAATGTTGGAATTAGTATGTTGTCCATCATAATTCACTATTTTTCTTTTGTCCTATTTGTTATGACATGAGTAGGTATGTGCCAAAGTCGCAAGAAAGCCTCGCCATTACAAGCTTGTACAGTAACTATACATAATCCCAAAACGCCCACATAAATTTTCTCTATGCAAGCTCTTGTGCAGCAAAGAATTTCTTAGACTCGTGACATCTGTCGCTCTTGCAGCCAGGACACCTCAAACTCATCTGCGGTGACGTCGCAATGCCGCTGTCCAGATGCGTCTTAGCCAAGTCAGCCAGAGCCCTGATAAACACAGGGTTGCCGTTCAAACTCTCAACACGCTTGACTGTGTCCTTGTGGCCAGACTCGCCAATGACCTCCTCATCCAGCTCGTAAAGAGTCTCAATGTGATCAGAGGTAAAGGCAATGGGAATCAATACCAAGTCCTTCTGGCCCTTGGCAATGTACTCCTCAACTGACATCTGCGTTTGCGGGCCAAGCCATGGCTGAGGGCCGACCTGAGATTGCCAGCACAGCCGGTAAGGGTTGACATGGCCCAGTCTTTGCATCACAGCGTGCACTGTCGCGCCAACCTCGGCAGGGTAGGGGTCGCCTATAACCATGTTAACACTGCGACTTAGAAACCACGAGGAAACCGGAACATACCCCTATTTACCACCGACATGGGTAAGCTGTGCGCAGAAAACAGCAACACAACCTTATCCCTCCTCTCCGGCGGGTACTCCTGCAACTTGGCCTCGATGTTCTGCGCAAATGCCTCCACCAATCCGGGGTGAACCGGCCACCGATCAATCACACTCCACTTGATGGTCCCATCGCTCCCGTCGTCCAGTGGCCCGGCCTTACCTTCCAGCCTCTGCCTCCACTTCCAGAGCTCATTCAGACTGCTTCCCGTTGTTGAGCAGGAATACTGTGGGTATTGTGTGAAAGCAACAGCACGACCGCCCTTTCCATTACCGAAACCATCTGCCAACAATTGCCTGTACATATGTTCGGTCAGGGGGTTGGCATACCGGAAAGCGACATATGGCTTGTGAGGCGCAGTCTCGGGCGAGATTTGGTCGAGCAGCTTGCACATCTCGTCACATTGGTGTTCAGACCATTTGCGGATCGGCGAACCACCACCAATGGCGGCGTATTGCTTCTGAATTTTGGGGGTGCGGCGCTTCGAGATGAGGGGGCCGAGGTAGTTTTGCAGACGGCCTAGAGGAATCAGATCGCCATCGGCCTGAAAGTCCAACACGAAGTCAGCTAAACATCACCTCACTTGCAATTCTTAGGGAAGTTGTTGGAAGGGTTGCGCACAAATAATCTACTGAGGAAATCGCCCACTTCATCCACTGTGGAGGGGCCGCCCATGTTCAGGAAGACCATGGCTGTCGGCCCCCGCGAGCTCGTCATATCCTGAGTAACTGGAAACGGCGTTGGTGTCGCAAGCCATCTTGTTTGTTGCATAGTAGGCTTGAGATGAACTGAAGAACGTAGAGGGCGCAAGGCGGCGGCCGGGAGTCGGAAGGCCATGGCTGCTGACGGGTCTAGGAAATCCAGTGGCTTGTGATTTTTTAGAGGATCATACAGCTGAGATCCCAGGATAGCTCAGCGTGGGAAAAAGAACTAGACACGACAGATAGGCCTTGGAATCCGTTCACCGGAAGATGGCTGGAACTGTTCGAGTAAAAAGTTCGGACAAAGTGTCTGGGTGGCAATGTTGGGGTAAATTGACAGATGGTCTGGACACTTTCTTACTCCGCATGTTTGCCCCAAATGGCTCGGTAGTAATTGCTGTCGGCCGACTTTTTGCGATCTTGGCCTTCTCCAATGACGTTGAAGATCGGCCCGTGCAGCTAAGGCCAATCAGTGTGCTTCAATTGTTTTCATGGGGTCAAAGAGACACGTGATTTGGCGTTCAGGCAGTCGCGTGCCTGCCTAGATCTAGCGCGTCTTAAGCTCACACCTTGTTGCATCATTCGTTGTGCCATTGAGCTTCCAAAGTCAATTTCATCCCCTTCATCCGGAAAACACTCAATTTTCAACATTTGCTCTTCTCAAAGACGTCAACCCTTAGGAACACTTCGACACCTGAGGAACAGTTCAATACTCCACAAAAAATGGCTTGGGGAGACGACGAAGAGCACCGTTTTGGTGGTGATGAGGAGGAAGAGGAACTGGATGAGAATGTTGGTGATGGATATATGTATGACACTCTGCGTGGAAGCTGACTAGATACCCAGGACTACAAAACACAAAAAGATGCTGTCTTGTTCGCCATCGATGTCAGCTCATCCATGCTGCAACCGCCTCCTAGTAGTGACAACAGGAAGTCAGACAAGGATTCTGCCGTGGCCGCCGCCCTGAAATGCGCCTATCAGTTTATGCAACAGCGCATCATCGCCCAGCCAAAAGACATGATGGGTATCCTGCTGTTTGGTACTGAAAAGTCCAAATTCCGTGATGAGACTGGTGGTCGAAGTGGATCTGGTTACCCCCACTGTTATCTCTTCACCGAGCTTGACATTCCAGCAGCTGAGGACGTTAAGAAGCTGCAAGAACTGGTAGAGGAAGGAGAGGATGTTGATGAGGTACTCGTCCCATCGAAGGAACCGGCCCTCATGTCAAACGTACTCTTTTGCGCCAACCAGATATTCACTACCAACGCTGCCAACTTCGGCTCACGGCGATTGTTCATCATCACGGACAATGAGAACCCACACGGAAACGACAAGCAGGCAAAGTCATCGGCAGCTGTCCGTGCCAAGGATCTCTATGATCTTGGTGTGACCATCGAACTCTTTCCCGTCAGCCGAGCGAACAAGGCGTTCGACTTGTCCAAATTTTACGATGTTCGTGATCCTGATTCATTGGCCAACGGTAATGACTGACAACTGTAGGACATCATCTACCGCAGTCCAGCTGAAGAGTCGGATACGTCTGAAGGAGTCAAGGCATCGAGATCGGGTGATGGTTTGACCCTCTTAAGCTCCTTGATCTCCAACATCAACTCAAAACAGGCGCCAAAGCGATCGTACTTCTCAAAGATGCCTTTTGAGCTTGCTCCAGGCCTCACTATAACAGTAAAGGGCTACATGCCCCTGCATCAGCAAAAGCCTGCTCGTACCTGCTACGTATGGCTCGGTGGGGAGCAAGCTCAGCTTGCCCAGTCAGAAACAGTGAAAGTCGATTCCGAGGCGAGAACCGTTGAGAAGAGCGAGATTAAAAAGGCGTACAAGTTTGGTGGCGAATACATCTACTTCACGCCCGAGGAAGCAAAATCGCTGAAAGAACTCGACAGTAAAGTCCTCCGTATCATCGGATTCAAACCGCTAGCCAATATCCCAATGTGGGCTTCGGTCAAGAAATCAACCTTCATTTTCCCAAGCGAGGAAGGGTATGTTGGCTCAACACGTGTGTTTTCGGCGCTTTGGCAGAAGCTGTTGGTGTCCAATAAGGTCGGGATTGCGTGGTTTGTCGCTCGCAAGAACGCCAATCCCGCTATGGTGGCTATCATTCCGTCAGGAAGCCTCAACGACGAGGACGAGGATTCGACGGTACCTTATCTTCCGGTGGGACTTTGGCTGTATCCTCTTCCTTTTGCCGACGATATAAGAAATGTGGATATCAAGGCGCCTCCCAAGCCTGCGGATGAGCTCACAGACCAGATGAGAGAGATCATTCAAAATCTTCAACTGCCCAAAGCCACATACAACCCTCTAAAATACCCAAACCCTGCCTTGCAGTGGCATTACAAGATTCTCCAGGCCATGGCGCTGGACGAGGATGTTCCTGATGAAATGGCGGATTTGACTGTGCCAAAGTACAAGCAAATCGACAAGCGGGTTGGCGGGTACTTGGCTGAGTGGAAGCAAGAGCTGGCGGAGAAGGCAAAGGAGTTTATGGAACTCCGAGCGACTAAGCGCGAACTCGAACAACAAGATATGGAACTTGTTGAACGACCACGGCCGGCCAAGCGTCAAAAGGCTGCGCCTGGTAGCACCGCTGGCAGTCGCTCCTCTGGAGGCCAAATGAGCAATGCAGAGCTCAAAGCTGCCTTGGAGAACGACACGCTCAAGAAATTGACCGTTGCCGTATTGAAGGATGTTCTGACGAGCAAAGGAATCAGCACTACTGGAAAGAAAGCTGATCTGTTGGAGAGACTTGAAGCATGGATTGAGGAGCATGCGTAAGGGAGCTTGGGTCTTGGTGTGTGCTGTTTAAGGGCCTTAATCATGTTTGTAAGTGTAATGGCGCGGCGTTGGGGTGAACCACTTTGACTTAGACATGCCATGTACAACATGAGCTGTGCCACCAGGTTCTAGAATAATTATTTACTTTGCTATCTATGTCTGGAAATTTTGCATGTGACAACACTTCCGTGCAAAAAGCTCGAAAGGCAGGAGAGCCTTGAAGCTCCAAGCACTTGCAAGAGTTTGAGAACCGTGATTTTGCTCCGGCTTCCTCTCCCGTCGCCAAAACCAACCCAGTGTCACTTACCCATCGACGCGCACAGGCCATTCCGTTCACAGTCGCAGCTAAACAAACGGAACGTGTTGCAGACTACCCGATTTTCGAGCTGCCCGCCACGCGCGTCTTCTGTGTCAATTGCTGTGATTGTCCACCACCGTGATGCATCGCGAGGTCGCCAGCCGAAGGCAGGGACGATTCCTGGGCAAGGCACCCAGGAACCACCACGCCTGCCATACAGGGTTTCCGACACCCTCTCTCGTCTTTGTTCAACTACGACAACCCCGCAAATGAGCACAACGACCAGTTTGCGATAACTTCAACATGGAAGCGCTGCTCGGCGGCTTGGGCATGAGCCTGGGCGCCGGACAATCCAAACCTACTTGCGGCTCAGTCTTCGAGCTTCAGGAAAAGCTGCGAAATGCTCTTAATGGGCACGTAACCGAAACCCGCGCTGACTTTGTTACCGAGACATTTCAGATACGGTCAAGCACCATCTTCGAGATTGCCGTCGCCGAAGGCGAAAATGAAGCATTGGAAAACGCGTCAAATCTCGACCCGTCGCTCGGGGGGGTGCGCGCCAATGTAAGGCCTACAGGTATTGGCATGGACGGACGACCAGCGCGTCGGGTCAATGCAATTGACGCCGTCGTCAACCAGCCGGCAGACGACAATGCAGTTCAGAAGCTCGTGGCTGGGCATATCACCACATCGCTAGGCCAAATCGATGGAAGCCAGTGGGCGGTACGGCTTGTTTCACGGACCGATCAGGGTTGGACCTTCAGCTACATTTGCAAGGACTCGTGGCAGTCATGGAGTCGGCAGTCTTCCAAGATCCCCGCCAAGACTGTCATTGGTGAATGGAGCGAGAAGGATGGCCATGATCCTATTCATCTTGGTAGGTTTGATGCCGGGATGGTATCCCATATGCTCAGCTGCTGACAAAATAACGTGTATAGCTCGACCAGCTTTCGATTGCCGAGGATGCCTAAAGATCTCCTTTCTCAAGTCGTCGAGAACCATCGAAGTCAAATACGAGCATTCACCACTTCACAAGACTGTTGGACAACTGATTGAACTTCTTGCCCCTCCACTAGTTGCTCCTGTCGTGAAGACACCGGCAAAGAAAGCCAAAGAACCCAAGGCTCCAAGGCCACCGAAAGAACCGATACCACTAAAGGGGCCCAAGGCTAGGACCCCTCGATCAAGGAAGAGACCTGTAGGAAAAGATGGTATTCCAGGAGATGGTCAAGCCTTGCAGCCCAAAAAGCGGTGGAAGAAGAAGGATTCTACGGCTCCAGCTAGTCCGGGCGGCGTTGTGCCACCGGAGTTGCCGGTTGGCGACCCTTTTGGGCGGCAGCTCTCTAATAATAAAGTCCATGGTGCTAACGGTGCTCAGCCGAACGGAGACTACGCCGATCCGGCACGCCCTGTCTTCAACCTCCCACCAGGAGAACTGGAAAGGCGGCGAGACATCGCCAACAAATTGCTTACTGGTGCTGGAATTGACCCACAGACTTTGTCGACTGAACAGTTCAACATACTTGCAAACCAGTCGTCGGATTTGCAGAGGGATTCGCTGGCTATGCTTGTGAAGTATGGCGCTGAAAGACTGCGGATTGTGCATCCTACCGAGGATGGAGCCGATTCGGAGCAGAGCACGTCTTCACAAAGTTCCCCGGTTCAAGTGCCGGCTTCGAACACGCCCAAAAAGAGGCCTCGAAAGAAGAAATCGGAAGCGGAGCAAACTATCAAGCCAGAGGAACCAGTTGCTCCCGTTGCCCCTGTGTATTCTGGCGCAGCAGAAGGCAAGAAGTCTCCACGTGGTGTTTGTGACAATTGCCGCACTCACAAACCACCCAAAGATTCAAAGGTAAGTTACGTGTCATCCAAAGCAAAACCACGAAAATTGACACCCGTGATAGTGCGACAAGGCGCGACCTGTGTGTCAAAACTGTCTCGCCAAAGGTTGGGTGTGCCATTATTCCCACAGAATACGAGGTAAAGAATGGACGGCGAGTCCAGAGACTCTGGCCGCGCCAAGTGTACTGGAGCAAGCTCCGATTGCTATTCCGAATGAAGAACCCAAGGACTTGGGATTGCCTGGATTCTACACTGAATCTGCTCAAGAGGAAGATCAACAGTCCCATGAGCTCTCACCAGACTCGGTTGAAGAACCCGCGGTCGAGCCGGTGGTTCATGATTTTCCTCCTAAAATCGAATCCCCGTCCGATATCTCTCAGTCTCACGGAATGTACCACCATATGTCAGGGCTAACCTTCCCGCAAACCCCTATAACCCATTCAGAACCGGCTCAGCCCAGCATAACCTCAGCGCCCGTGGATTCTGCTCCAATGGAGTATATTCATCCCTCGGTGCCTGCACCTGTTGCTCCGTCCGTACCTGAGTTTACGTATCCAGAGCAGCACAACACAGTGTCCCAGCAGCAACATGCGACCTTGGCAGAACCACCGGTACGGCTGAGGAGAGGCTCGCCGATCAGCCAGCCTTTCCATGTCAATACCACTAACACTACCAGCCTCAATAACCAGACAAGCCAAACGAGTGCTTGGTCTGCCCCTTCCGCTTCTGCCGCAGCTATGCCAACGAGGACTTCGCAGAGACAGCACAGGAGCAAGAGGTTGGCATAAGTCTCCCAAGATTACAATGACCTGCGACAACACCAGCCTTCGACGTGGACGAGCGCCAGCCGTCCCACGGCAACGCAGCCCACGCAACCTGCACGCACTTCGCCCTACCAGGCGGCAGCGCAGCTTTCTCGGGCCAAGTCTCGACAGAGCAACCGATCCCAGACAACCGTGAACAATGCCTCGCGCCAGCCTCGGCTGACGCAGTCAGTAGCGAATACTACGGGTAACTCTGCTACTCAGCCGGCACAGCAAACGGCTCAACCAGCGTCCACGTCGACACAAGGCTACAACTACAACCAGTACTCGACTGCTACAGATGCAGCTGCCTCCCTGACCGACTCGGCAAACGACCATATCGGATACCAACCGTATTCTAGTACGCCAGCGGCGCCCAGTTCGAACACGAACTCTTTCTCCAACTTTGATAAGGCCCCTGGAAACTACAACCGGTCAACTCAGATGGCATCTTCAGCTAGCCACTGGACCCCGGTCTCTCAAAATGTTGCTCCCTCCCACACGGCAAGCGCAGATGCCACCCCTAGCGCAATCCAACGGGGAACAATGTCGGCCTCTCAAAACGGCACCTCCCACAATTATAACAACCAAGCGGTTTCCACCAACAATTCTTACGCTTAGAAATCCCTGGCCGTGCAGGGGTTTAACACGCGTCCTCAACCGCCGCCAATGCAGACTAGGAGCTCAACGGCGACATATGCGCAGCAATCGCAGCAATCGTAACAGCATCACCAGCAGCAACGGCAGCAGACGCAGCATCAACAGCAAAGCTACACTACCTATTCCACGCAGCCGCAGCACACAACTAACAATCAAACAGAATAGGCATGGCTTCCAGGGCGGTAACAACGTCTCGTCAGCGTACAACTCTGCGACGGCGGCTGTGAGTGGGAATGCCAGGTATTCGGGGAGTGGTGGGTCTCATGCTCATGGAGGAGGCCATGGTTATTCGGCACAATATCATAAAGCGATGAATTTGTCAAGCCATACTAATAGCAGTACTGATGGCGGCGAGCAGGCATTGTACGATTTATTGAGGAATAATCCGACGGGTTAGGGGGTTGATGGTGGACCTGATAATTGAAGCGGCATGGGTCGCGCTGCGCCGAGTTACTGTTTTGCTTCATTTTCCAACAATTGGGGGATGAAATGGTGGGAGAGATGGGTATATATATATGGAATTCTTGTTGCTAGACATGCGCAAGTACATGGCATTTGCTTTTTTCTTCTTAGATAGCTTGGACCTTGCGTGGCGAACGCAGGAAGATGGATAGACAGAGTAAGAAGCCTTATAAGGAAGTGAGCTAAGAGATAAAGGGTTTGCGGTCAGTTTACTTTTGCGGATATCACATTGCTTGTTGCGGTCAGTTAGTCTTGATGATGACGACGGGTTATTAGGAGGAGAATACTCAGCTAAGAAGGGAGAATAGGATAATAGCTAGCATAGCCGTCGGGTAAAACACGATTTACATTACACTTGGAGTCATTTGTGTTTTCGGAATGTGTGGGAGTTGAGGTTTGTGATAGCCCGGTGATTTGAGAGATGTCACATTTTGAGAGCCCCTTTTTCCAACCCCTGACTTCACTTTGTCCTACTACGTGTAACATTGATCCCGCTGCGAGAATTGAGGGGGCAGCGCCTTGTTCTGCTTCCAATCTATTTTTATTTTCTGGAGTGCACTTTATCAGACCTTGACTAACATATAAAGTGGCCAATCATTTATTAGGGGTTAGAGTGTGTGAGTAAACACATATTGTGGCTGAAGGTTAGATAAGCTGGTTTCAATTCTTTGTTGGTGGGGATGATGACATGAGGATTGCTGGCTTGCAATTTTAGGAGTTCTGGATGGTTTTTGTTTGGGCGGTTTGGAAGGGGATTTCTTTATCGCCTCTTCTTTTGAGAGTACAGTTACAAACTCGAGAAGATAACAGAGAGACGGACGAGCATTAATTTCAGGGCCTATCTAAATGCTGTTGAATCTCTTAAATGGGGCTGTTAGATACGCCTTCGGTATCCCGGGGAGGCATCAAGAAGAGTGGTTTCTGACTATCAAGTTGGCACGGACGCAGTGTGTGCGTGCGTGCGTACGGGTGTGTAGACACCCAGCGTCTTGTGGCATATGTTGGATAGACTATGTATGGATGTTGATGCTCCTCTTTATTCTACTTCAACTGATCCGTCTCTTGTGTCTGTCAGAAGAGATGGAGTGTCACATCTGGCTTCGCTTGTGGGAGATGCGCGGTCTGGTCTGACTTCACTTGGGAGCGATGGACTGTTCAATATGGTCTCATCATCGTGCTGATCAGAAGACTGTGTCGAGGATGGTAGTGTCAACTTCCATGGTAATTGCTTTCCCCCGTTGGGGATGAGATGGGCTGGTGGCGGGTGCGACGGTAGTTCAAAGCATTCGTGGTACAGGGCCATTTCATGGGGAAATCTTCGCGGTATGCTAGCTAGCTCAAAGTAGTCCTGCCCGGTGGGTACTTCTTGACCGAGGTAGCGAAGTGTGAGGTATGTGGCCTAGAGTTCAGAGGATGGGTTATAAATCATGAGCTGGTTGTTATCCTCTGATGAGAGTTTCTTCCTCTGGCGTCGTTGGTAGAAGACGCAGGATATAGCAGTGATGGAAGACAAAAGTGCGAAAACTTCTACAACTGTACCGGCGATGGTGTCAGTAGAGAGCAGGCTTGATTCCGAGGTTGTTTTTTTGGGTGTTGTGATGAATACCTCCTGCACGGCTTCTGATGACCACTTTATTTCAGAGGGCAAGCTTGGGAAGATGAGTGTCAGATAAGGTAGCTAATCACCAACGAAAAGGGTGAGAATAGCAGAATAACGTGAAGGGCAAGTAATTATCTTCCTGGTTCTGTACCACTATTTAGGGCAGATGTACGCTCGCAGGGTAGCGCTTCAGCATCGTGGGATTGTTTCCAATACATCAGCGTCATATCGAATAGCGAAAGTTTATCCAGCTTCATATCCTCTGCTTCACCCCCAATGACAAGGACTTGACTTTTCCCGACTGCTACACATGCGTGCTTGGCCCGATTTTATGGCCATGACATTCCCCCCACTCTTGCCCATCTGAACGCAGGTAAACTGAGGACAAAGCCCTATCCTTGTACGGAAGGCCCGCACGATTGTTTCCATCGTAGAGGAACCTGCTCGAGATATCAAGAATTAGCACCCTGATAGTCGGAAGCAAAGCCCGGTCCACAGATCATGGGACGGCTAGATAGCCTGGGATCATTCACATGGGAAGAATACCTACATATCGTATCCTCCGTCAGCCGTCGCAAATCCCACCGTGCAAAAGTCCACCCTAGATCCGTCAGGTACACTACTTGTAGCTTGTTGCCAATAGACTTATTTGCTTACAGAATCAAAGAAAGTGAGGTTCTTGAAGTTAACGCACTGCATATCCAGTAGCGCCGATGTCTGACCAAAAGTATCAAATACAGACGGGAAACAACCCCCGAGCAACATGACTAGGCCATGCTGTCCGAAGCTTGGTATATACTATGCCGAACCCCCCACGTAGCGCCTGAGTTGTGCTGAAGTCTACTGTTGTTTCGACGCTCCGGATGTTTTTGTCCGACATGTTGAACTCCATAATCGTGGGGAGTGGCCGGTCCCCCTTGCCCAGACCTCCGATCACTATTCCAGTGTTTTTGGAGCTACTGTAGCAGAACCATAGCGCCCAATAAGAAAGAGTTGCTCCAATTATGTACGACTGTTGCTGGTCTGAAGTTCCGACCATGTGCCTCTTCCTTCCCCCTCGTGGGCAAATGTGTCAACTCCAGGCCCAATGTGAAAATATAAAATGTCATCCCACAGATAGGGATTTCAAGTATAGATTACCTGCGCCATGGTGTCAGTTCAAAGGTACGTTCCGCTTCATAGATATGCATCTTGGCATCCAAGGTTTCGCTCTTCGCTTCTGAAGTCTCGTTCGATGGTTTTGGTACGGGGTGTTGCATTGAAGCCGTCATCCCAGGATTTGGATATGTTGGGAAAAAGAGTTCAGTTGCTCTTTGTGACCATGTTCCAATTTTCGGGACGGCTACCTTTCTTCTGCGATAGTTGTCCACCTACGATATACACATAATCGCCGAGAACTGTAGCGACATTTTATTAGCAAATGTTACATGGCATTATCTACGTTAGTGAATGAAATGGGTAAAGACCAACCGCGTGGGTATATTCTGTTCATGAGCCATTTTGCTGGACTTGATGAGGGGCCATTTAAGCTTGTGGTTTTGTTTTGATGTTGCACAAAAGCTGGAAAAACCATTAATGCAGGTATGATAAAAGCACCACAGTGTTCTATGTTGAGTCTGTGGAAGACTGCCCAGGGACAAGATCAGAATGATAAAGAGTTGGAATAAGAAGCTGCTCTAGAGGCAATGTACCGAAATCTCTGAATGCACAAGAAACTATACTTGTGGATATCCCAAGGTATCAAAGCAACCCTTGGCATCTCAACCACAACTACATTGTTGAAGCAAAGACCAATGCTGACTGTTTGCCTGCTGAAATAACTACAAGAAACTTGGCACTGAAGTTTTCTTTCATATTATTCCAAGAAAGCTTGTTATCGTGCTCGATTGTTGGTCTTCTTGGTATCACCGAGTAAGCGCCCATGCCGTGCTGCTCAGTGGTAAAAGGGATGCCTGAGCATTAGCTACACTATAAACTAAGGGACTTTCTCCACACGCACCCCCCTGATTTTATTTACGCATCCCCCCCCATTTTATATGCGCATCCCCCCCCATTCTATTTGCGCACCCCATCCATGGGTTAGGGTTATAGCAGTGATTTTCCTGTGCAGGGGCCATCCACAGATTGCCCCTTGAATAGCTGCAAGTCAACACTTCATCCACATA